>JASANB010004548.1:0-76525 GCA_030248155.1 Sabatieria punctata | reverse complement strand
TCGCTAGTATGTTTGTAAATAGAACCCGAGAAGCTATATTGGCTCATATGTATTATGATGATCATAAAAATGGTGAACTACATGTTTATAATTTTGCACCACCCATTTATGTACCGATATTGGATTCTGTATTATCTGAGTTTAGTGTGAGCCTGTGTGATGAGAAATGTAGAGTTATAATAAGAGTTAAAGGAGGAGTTTGGATCACTCTTCATTTTAAGAAGAAATAAAGGTGTGCAAATTTTTTAACAGATCAGTCTAATAAAAAAAAATGGCAACAAAGCACAAATCAGATGATTTTAAGGTATAAAATCTGTACAAATATTGACGTAAACCTCTGTTTTTCAGAGCTATGAGATCGACATTATTAACTGTGATTCTAGACTGGAATCAGGGTTGATAAATTTTAATATACCAAGTCGTGAAAAATATCACATATTGACGAGTGATATTGATCTGAAAATAAGTTTTCGAATTCGAAAAATCCAGCTAGGTCAAACCATCGATTTGCCTGCGCAAGATCCTGTGACTACGGTAAACTACATGTTGGGTTCATTGTTCAAGGTACTAAATTAACACATTATTTACATATTATGAAACACGTCTTTTAGAGAGTTAGACTGTTGTTCAATGGGAAACCGATGTACGAAACTTCAGAACACGCTTTGATTCAGTATTTCAAAGTTTTGTTCTTTACTGACAGCTTTGAACGCAACTCTAACTTGGAAGCTTGCTTTCTGTATATGGACAAAGGTACAAAAATAACGCTCTACTCTCCAATTCAGTCCATTTCTGTAGCTGGAGAATTCTCTCTACCTCTCGAGGCTGCAGCAATCGACGGTGATGTATTTCCGGTCCTAAGACAACGTCAGAACAGAATTGATCGTTCAGAAATTGTACAGATATTTGGCAAGATCAAACTTGATCCTTTAATGGTCAATCAGCCCATTCCAGATGGTACCGTATAGTGCTGTTTATAGTACCCCCCTATTTATAGTACCCCGGGTACTATAAACGGCACTTAGTGCCATTTATTTTACCCGGGGTACTGTAAATGGAGACACATTTTTATTCTGAAGTGAGCAGTTATCAATACAAATCGTGCCAATATTACAGCATTTTTGGTGACAAACCTTGTTTGTATGAAGAAAAACAATAGAAAATGCAATCATGGGGGTTCTGATGTAAGTGAAGAACCTATTTTTTACAACTAGATCGTAATTTGAGCAAAGAACTTTACATACTATTGTTAATTTCTTATAGACCTGATTTTGTAGAGTGCCATTTAAAGTACCCGGGTACTATAAATGGATTCAATTTTATTTTCGCAACCTACCCTAAGTGCCATATATAGTACCCGGGTACTATAAACAGCACTATACGGTAGGTGAAATAAAGAAAGCTTTCTTTCATTCAATTGATTTTTAGGGGTGGACATAAGCTTATCAATGACTCAGGCAAAACCGCGAGAGTGCTTGATTGCCGCAGCTAATGTAAACACCCAATATAAAGTATATGGACATTTTGTTTAACTCAGTCTATCAAGTTATGCATTTAGATTGAAATCGTCAGGGCTGAAATTCATGTTCCAAGGATTTATAAAACAGTTTCGCCAGGTCGTCAAATATTTTCATACACAGAGAATGTTGTGTATTCTTTTACACATGAGAGAGCACTGAGAAAATTTGGACCTCATCAAGTGGTTTGTCACACTTCTTAAAGACAACTTGCTTAGTACAGTCTTTTTTTAGATTTCTGGACCGCTACCGAAACTGATCATTCTGGCAGTTCAGACAGAAACTGCCAGACTAGCAACCGATTACAGAAGCAATCAATTCGAATTTCTTCCCCATTCCATAACTCAAATCACAGTTACTGTGAATGGAGTAGAAAAACCGAAAAGAGGAGGGTTTGAATTGAAGTACAGTCAGCTAGGCACCCTCATTCAATATGATGAAGTGTATCAATCGTAAGTTTTGACTTTTTTATCTTACAAAGTTGAACAATAAATATTTACAGTTTGTTTACGGAATTGGGTCATGAAACAGCGCAACAGTTGGGGATAAAACGCGACGATTTTCGCAGTGGGTACACATTTTTCGCGGTCGACTGCAGTCCTCACAAAGATGAACCAAAGAAGAATTCATTCGGCAACATCTGCTTGGAGATCGAATTCGCAGCAGGCCAGGATCAAAATTTGGCCATCGTCGAAATTGCACAGTTTAACAGAAAATTTTCAGTCTCTAATGTGATAAAACAAAGGCGAAATGTTGAATTTTTACCACTGGAGTGATTAGCATAACATGCCGATTGCAAAGCCAGTAAAAGCTACTGCCATGTATACATATGCAATAGATGTTGAGTGGTCGTTGTATTTGGTGAAACCGGGACAAAGACCATCTTGTTCGATTAACCAGTTCAAAACGTGGTCGGTGAGCAGAATGTTTTGCAGAAATATCGCTTTAACAGCTCTACAGTCAGTGTCCGATTGACGATATTTGCGCACACAGCTATACAACAAGCTATGTAAATAGATTATCTTTTTCCCAGGACCAGGCAGCTTTGTTATTCGTTGATTACATACTGCCATTCGATAGTTTATAGAGCCATAATGATATTTCCAAATTTCCATTAACATCAGACAGCTGACTTTGAACGGATATTTGGTTGATAAACAATCATAACGGGCAGCATACACAATTTGGTCAACAACCATTCTAATTTCATGTTCAACAGATTGCTTATTAGCAAAGTACAATCGTTTTGCAGGAAACAGAGACAGTAGAGAGAAAATCATTCTTCTCAAAATACTAGTCACCAAGTTTAAACCATTTAATACTATTACTAATTGTCGTATCATCATCATTTTCATCTACATAACCAATGTTATGCTGACTGAGTAGGAGCCAGAATCTTTCAATATCTGGTGGTCTGGCCATTCGCTTTCGGTTAACTTGACTGGACAAGGTGTATGTCAGCAACAAATGTAGTGGGCTACTGAATGTCTGAGGTGTGGTAGGTGATGTTCTGGGATATTCGATTAGTCCATCATTGGTCAGCTTTATGAATGGCCATAAATGTTCTAACAGCCTTCTACCTGCTTTATGTAAATTGCGATCCAGTCCACTGATATAATCTTCCAGTAATAGATGGTTTTCCACAGGTCTAGCAGGCTCATCTTCTATTCTCATAGCCATTTATTTTTGTTACGCAAATATGACATACACAGTTCGGGTATAATTTTGTGTATCTTTTTATTGAGTAAAATATTTCGTTTCCGCTTAAAACTTGTAGACTTTCGAAACAACGGCTTAATATGCTTTAGTGGGACTTTTTGTGAAAGCTTAATTACATTTTTTGAAACATTAAACAATAGCTCACAAAGCGCATTAACAACATTCAACGGCTTTTCAAGCAAAATCGCTTCAAACAGTCTAGCACTAATTGCTGGATTACTCAGAATTTGAAAAATAGGTTCTGACTGAAGCACAAACGGACTGACACTACTCATACTAGACAACAGTCCTTCACATACACAGACCTACTTATATTTCCTTTTCAAGGACTTCTTCTCATCATTCTCATCTGTAGGAACATAGCGCACACTTTTATCTCTTTTTCCTATGTTTTCACGAAAACGTCGATCGTCTGGAGTCTCAGGGCGTAAATCCACCCAAAGTACTTTGCCAACTCCGGTGACAGCATTTTTAAAAGCATCAAGCAAAAATGAAGAACGTTCCGGCATCAACTGTTGTCCAAGACGAGCTATCATTGATTGGTCGCGAGGTACTGACATCAAGCCCAAGTACTGCACATTTCTGTGTAGAGTGGCTGCAGCATGGTGTTGAGCGAAAATGTTGTGCGTAATGAAGACAACTGATGTATTGTGATGATGTCTGAACAAAGAAACATGTAGAGAGAGAGAGAGGGAGAGAGGGGTGCTTACCGGAAAACAGTGAACATTTGCATAAGTTGTAGACTGGTCTTTTTACTCATCATTACTGCAGACTCCAAATCATCTACATACCGTAAAGATTAGAACGGGGGTGGCTAGACAAGAAAACATACCAAATATAACTAGCTTTGTGTGTTCAGGATCGCTCATTGGAGGTCCCAATACAGACAGAACAAATTCTTCTGATGGGAATCCTCGAATGCTTACAAACAGTCTACATTTTTTGTACCAGTCTGAATAGCGTGGCTGTTCAGCTTGGTATGCAAGAAGAATTGTGTCAAAACGCTTCGATTTGCATGTTGTATAAATATCTGGCTCGCTTATAATCTTTTCAACTAAAAAAAAATTTTATGTTCCATATGTATACACAGTATAAAACAGACTCAATGAAGTCTTGCCACATCCAGTTGTGCCTGCTAGCATCAGTGAAAAGGGTAGCGTCAATCGCACATCAAAAGAATCGGAAGCCATCACTTTTACGAGAAATAGATACATACAAAATATATACACACTATTATGAGTATCATCTTCATTTACATCTCTACTTTTTCACCTTTTTACCAGTCGATCGTTTCTTTGTTACTCTTCTACCTCTCACAACTTTTTTCTTCTTTGGCTGCAACTTTTTCTTCTTCTTCTTCACTATCACACGTTTAGCTTTTTTGGCAACGGCTACAGGAGCGCTCATCTGGTGCTGGCTGGTGGCTGGATTGATGCTACTACTAGAAACAGGGTCAACTGAGACAGCCAGGTCCATTAGAGAGAGAGAGAGAGACAAACAACCAGAGAGATAGAAAGAGAGAGAGAGACAAGACGGAATAGGTTGGTTTAAGTTTAGTAGTTTTGGGAAGAAGTGATGATAATCATAGTTAGGCGGCGATTAGCTCCGGCTCATAATAACTACCTAATAATATTTGTCCATCTCCAATAGTCTTTAGGCGGTATGTGACCTGAAAAAAGTATAAAAATTTACATAACACTATACAAAATTTTTTCTGTACCGGGTCAGTAGGCCAACAGCTGGCGATGTGGTAGATTTCGTCAGAATAGGTGCCATAAAATGAGTGAATTAGTTTGCTTCGATACAATGCCACTCTAACCCGTTGACCAACACTGAACTTAAATCTGAGTGGAAACCGACGTCCTGCCGTTAGTTCTGGATAGAGATGGTTAAAAACCACTCCTGCATTTAGCTCATCAATGTCAACAGGCCGCATTCTGTGAGCTTTCACCCCCCGATGATTCATAGAATTCACCATGGACTGTAGAATGTCGACCCAACGTTGATGCTTAGTCTTGTCAAAGTATCTCCACAATTTGTGTTTCAGTATGCGAATATTGACCTAAAAATACTAACAAAAACATATACCTACCTAAAAAGTTTTCATACCTCAGCCACACAGGCTTTTGTGTCTCTCTGTTGGCTTTGAAATAGAACGAGACCTCGTTCATCTAACAACTGTTTGAAAGCTCCAAAGAATTCTCCTGTGAAAAAAGAACCATTTTCACACAAAAGTCAATAATTAACATACCTCCAAAGTCTGTCTGACAGCGAACGAACCATTTTCCTTTAGGCAGCGAGTCCAGTATGGAACGCATTGCATGAGCCACCTGCACGCTGAGTTTGCGCTTTAACGGTCGAGCCCAAACATATTTACTCAGACCGTCTACTACTAGCAAGATAAATTGGTGTCCAGAATTTGCTCTTCTCAATGACGAGCCCATATCTGCTAGATCTGCCTGAACTAGATCGAGATGGCCATGAGAGATTACACGTCTGCGAGCAAAATGGTAACGTGCTCGAGCATGTCTGGAGAAAGCGTATTCTTTTTGCAGAAATTCCTTTGCCTCATCAAATGTTAGTGATGGCAGTGCAGTCTGTTTGGCATATTTCCAGAACGTTCGTTTATTACCGCTAAAACCTACAGGACTGTTCGAGTCATAATACAGGTCACGTAAAGTTTTCTCAGCAGAAGCACACGGCGGCCATGGAAGCGGCGGCAAATGAGGTGGAATCGGAGAGACAAATCGTTTATGCGCGCAAGGGTATTCACTCGTCAGGCATTACTCCACCACCAAAAAGGCTCAAGTCGATAATTCCAAAGACATAGATTTAATTTTGATTGAAGACAAATGTGTATGTAGGCACACAAAGGCATTTACGTTTCGTTGGTTTGGTTATTTAATGCGGTGTGAGAGAAAAAAAAACAGTGATGCAGCTGTGATAAATTATCGAGAAGGCCTTTTTAATGCGATGACAACAGCTCCTGTACGCTTCGCACTTGCAACATACAACGCAGCTGGGCTGAGAGATGAAAGTAAACGTAGGAAGGTAGGCCAGTTTTTAAAGAAGACTAAGGCGGATATGGTTTTATTACAAGAGACTCACTCTAGTAATGTTACCGAATTAGTGTTCCGAGGGCAGTTAGGTTTTCCAAATGCAGTCTTTGCGCATGGTGCAACAAATGCTAGAGGAACAGCAATTTTTTGGAAATTGAATCAAAATGTGCTTTTAGAAGACTCGCGGGTGGATACACAGGGTAGGTTGGTGGAAATACTGATAACGGTCTCTGGCCTTAAATTACTAGTGTACAGTATCTATGCACCTAATTTGGACAATGAACGCGTCACTCTTTTCCGAAAATTGGAAACATGGATAGACGAAAGACGGGCCCAAAGTAGGGACAGAAAAATAATAATAGGAGGGGATTTTAACATAGTATTAGATAACAGATTGGATAGAATAGGAGGCAGAGGCGGAGATACGGACTCACCGTCGGCACGATACCTAAAAGAAGTATTGGAAAGAAAACAACTGGTGGATATTTGGAGACAGCTCAACCCTTTAGTCAAGCGATCTACATGGGCTAGAGACTCCACCGAAGTACGAACCAGACTAGACCGTTTTTACATACAGGCGGACATGATTCAAAGTGTAAAAAGCGTAAAAATTGGAGCGAAAGGTTGTTCCGACCATAATGTAGTACTTGCCACATTGGAAACAGATAAGTACAAAAAAAGAGGAAAAGGTATCTATAAAATGAACACTAGTGTATTGGGACTAGAACAATATCAGATAGCCGTGAAACAATGGCTTAGAGATATAGATCAAGAAACCATGGAAGCTGGAATAATAGACAAACGTCTGGCCTGGGATTACTTGAAAATGCGTATACGAGAGGAAACAAAGCGTTTTTCGGCTAGATTGGCGAGAGAAAAAAATGACTATGAAATTCAACTATATAAAGAACTGGAGGCTTTAGAAGAAAAAATAGATGAGACACTATGTCAAGCAGCAATAGACCAGTATAAACTCGTCAAAGATCGTCTGAAAAAATTTTTGGAGGTCAAGGCAATGGGAGCAGCAATTCGAGCTAAAGCAAATTGGGCAGCCTTTGGGGAAAAATGCTCAAAATATTTTTATGATCTAGAAAAACACAGAGTTACGGAAAATACAGTATGGGAAATCGAGGAAGACAATGGTCACATTATAAATCAGTTTGACGACATCCAGAAAGCAATTAAGACTTTTTACACTAAACTTTACAGCCACTCTGGAATATATGATGAGGAAATTGAAAGGTCCTTTTTGGAGAATCGTTTTCTGCCCACACTGAATGTAGAACAGCAACAGTTTTTAGGAGATAAGTTGAATATGCGGGAGGTAGAAAAAGCTATGAAAGAAATGAAAGACAATAAAACACCAGGGAGTGATGGGATACCAGTGGAATTCTATCGATTTTTCTGGGATGACATAAAACAACGAATGTTTGAAATGTATGAGGAGGTAAGCCGGAAAGGACAATTATCACAAACTCAATGTAGAAGTATAATAAAACTGATCCCAAAGGGTGATAAATCAAAAAAGTTACTAAAAAATTGGCGCCCAATATCATTGCTCAATGTAGATTTTAAAATTCTGGCAAAAACACTAGCTAACAGGATTAAACCTTTATTGACTACTATAATACACGAAGATCAATGTGGATTTGTGCCAGGCCGATACCTTGGTGAAAATATACGTACACTGTTTGACTTAATGGAGTACCTTGACGAAGAGAGGATAGAAGGAATTTTGATAGCTCTAGATATAGAGAAGGCTTTTGACAAAGTGAATAGACAGTTTATGTTCAAAGTATTAGAACGGTTTGGCTGCCATGAAGAATGGATTAGGTGGGTCAAGATCTTGTATGCTAGCCCAAAAGCAGCAATAATTAATCATGGATATCTTACCGAAGAACTAGAATTAACAACTGGAGTCAGGCAGGGATGCCCACTGAGCCCCTATCTGTTTATTATGACAATTGAAGTTTTAGCAAGCGCAATTCGGATTATGCCAGAAATTATAGGTATTACTGTGGGCGCATACGAATATAAAGTTAGTCTGTTTGCAGATGATACAACGCTAACGCTGGCAGATGTGGAATCGGTAAATACAGCAATAAATGTGATTGACCGTTTTGGAGTTGTATCAGGGCTAAAGGTAAACAAAAGTAAAACTGAATGTCTCGGACTGGGCAGATGGAAAAATCGTACAGGCCCCTGTGGTCCCTTTAATTTGACTACAAACGCAATACGTGTATTGGGAATATATTTATCGCATGACGAACGTACTGTCCACCAAAAAAACTTCAGAGATAAGATTGATAAGATGAGCCGATCGTTGACAAATTGGTTAGCAAGAGGCTTAACTATAGAAGGCCGCATAAATGTAGCCCGGACATTGGGACTGTCTCAACTAATCTACCCTATGACAATGTTAAAGTGCTCGGATAAAGAAAAAAAACAAATCGAGAGATGCCTTTACAGATTCATCTGGAGAGAAGGTAAGCCCAAGGTTAAAATGAAAAGTTTGATTCAGGATTACCATTTAGGAGGCTTGAAAGCGCCAAGTGTACAGGTTACCAATGATGCTTTGAAACTTAGATGGATTCTGAGGCTTGCTAAAGGTAACTCCAGCAAATGGTCAGCGGTAGGCCTAAGAAAGCTTAGGATCTATGGGGGTATTCAGAACCTTTTGAGAAGCCGTTTTAATTTAAACGAGGTAAAATACAAAGTTAACTCTTACTATGCAGAAATTCTGAAAATTTTTATAGAATACAGAGACAATGTTATGTTTAGCAAGCCCGAAAATGAACCGCTACTAGCAAGAAGCATTTTGAATAATAAGGATGTTAAGATAGGACGGCCAAAGCGCATGTACTTTAATCCAGTTTTAAACCAAAACGGAGTTACGGAAGTAAGAAACCTGCTAAATGACGACGGGTCTTTTATGAGTTATGAACAGGCTTTAGCTAGGTATCCGGCTATGCTTATAGATGGCAAGCAATGGAAGAAATTATGGACAGCATTGCCAACCAATTGGAGAAGGCAAATATCAAATAATTGGAATGAGTTGCTTGAACATTATCTAAAGTATGACCCTGCGGCTAATGAACTAGAAAAACTAAGTGTTCCGTTATACAAGAAATATAAACTAGCCAAGCTGTACACAAACCCTACAGCGAAGCAACGCTGGCTAGAGAAGTACTGGGTAACTGAGGATTTATTTCAACAGGCATGTATTCGAGCACATAAACTGTCACGGGATGTGAAACTACGCAATTTTCAGTACCGAGTATTACATCGGATAATTCCGACCCAACAATACTTGTATTACAGACGAGTAACAAATGATATGACTTGTAAACAATGTCATCTGCGCGAAACTGATACACTGGAACATGCGTTGTACCATTGTCCAGTGGCGAGAAAAGCATGGAGGATGTTAGAAAACCTTATTTATGACGTTGAACACCAACAAGTCTCATTTGACTTAATCTCAGCACTTTTTGGACAAATACATCACCTTTATGTAGAGGTAGAGATTTTGAATCTGCTAAGCATCTATACTAAACAGTTTATTTATGATTTGGCACGTAAACAGGTTAAGGAATTTTCAGTGATGACTTTTAGACATTTTCTGAAAGCAAGCTTAAAGACTGCATATTACACAGCTTTGCTTCTAAAGAAAAAGGAGCCCTTCGTTGACGTTTGGAATAAATATCTACAATTTTTGGAAATCTAATACCGAGTTATAACTGAAGACCATGTTACAGTAAGCCGTAAATAGAAAACTAAGCTAGGTAGACTGCCCTACCTTTTATTCCAGGATCCAGCTGCGGTGTCTTTTCTTTCCGTGTGTGTGTATACTAACCCATAATGTGTACAACTAACCTACTTTTCAATAATAATAAAAAACTTGTTTGTAAAAAAAAAGTTTTCTCAGTCATATTGGCCTTTAAACCACCAGATTCTCTCTATGTATATGTAAGTTCAGAACAGAAGATGTAGATCATCTTCATTTGCAGCAAATTTGAACTGCTCTCCAAACAGCTGAGATGCACACTGGTCGACATTGACTGTTTCAATTGTTGAACAGCTAATGGCTTCTACGAGTTCCTCTCTAGTAGGGTTTGTGCACCGGTGTCGCTCTTGAAAAGGTGGTCGTCCACTTTCAAAAAATTCTGCTACAGCCAGCTGGAAATTACAGGCTCTACAGTGATCTCTCAGAGTCTTTTCTATACATTCTATCAGTTCTTGGTCCAGCACACTCTCCCCACCATCAACAGCAGCTACAACAGTAGCAGCAGCAGCAGAGGCAGCTACAACAGTAGTAGCAGCAGCAGAGGCAGCTTCAGCAGTAGCAGCAGAGGCAGTATCATCATCATACTGAGGCCAACAGTAGGTGGCAAAGTTTTGTTGAAACTGCTGATACAATTGGCGCGAAACTAGCATTGGAACATAGATGACGCACAGCTGACCGTTGAGTAGATCGTTTGTTGAGTTGTTCTGTTGGCTAACATCATTTTGTTCTTGACGAAAGCAGCGGTGTTTTTTTTATCGAGGCCAGAACACAGCAATTGGGGCAAAGCTTGTGAAGATTGGCTCGATGGCGAGCCAAATTTGCAGCACTGTACATTTTATTACAGATATTACAAGCTTTAGACTTCATTCTGCAACCGCACACCAGGTATACACGAGCTAAGACTGAGACAAAGAGCTGAGCTGTTTCTCTACTCTCTCACGGAACGTGACGATCTTGGGGAAGTCAACAGTCTTATTGTATGGTACGAGTAAATGCTGTAAAAAAAAAGTTTTAAAAAAGAAGAGCCAGAAAGGAAGACAGACCAAGGCGCACCGAATTCGGTCATAGCAGTCGCCAACTTTGTGATAAAAGTCTACCTCTTCCCTACCACCCAAAATACTGTAGTGTGTAGCGTATGTGAGTATGTAGATTGTAAAGTGGTCCAGTCTGTAAAAACAGTTTATTAAGATGCATTTTGCGAGAAAGTCAGCTTTGGTGCCGAAGAGAGGGGGCAAGCAGGGCCATCTCACGGATCTGGCTGATATTTATATCTATTAAAATAGAGCACAGTCGAAGACCAACGGTGCATGCCCGGCCACCAGCAACCCCCTAGAACCGGAGCTACACCCCCTCAAAGTTGGGTCGGCAGCAATTTTCGGGCTCATTTTAATAGCTCTGACACCCTCCATTCAAACGATCACCCTTCATTCGTTTCTTAAGCTAGGATCCCGACTCGCATACGGTTTTGTAGCTGGCCCAATGGCCTTTCATTTTCTGGTACTCCCGTTTCCAGATCGTAGCTGGTTACCGAGATATTCGCCGAAAACTGCGAAATTTCCACAAAATGCCACTTCGTTTTTTTTCGAAAAATCTTTATAACTTTTTGTGCAAAGGCCCTGCCAAGCTAATGTTTTAACAAAAGTTTGGCATGAGTTGGCCAAACAAAATGAGCGCCCCAAAGTGTGCGGTTAGGGGGGGGAGGGGGGTGTTTTGGCCTCTCAAAGGTGTTCGAAAAAAATTTTTTTCTGCAAAGCTTAGTTGTTAGCGTACTGTTATATGCAGTTTTGTGTGCTGAGTTCGAAAATGCATTCAGTTTAGCTAGATTCGCTCTGGATCGGGAGAAATTGGCGTCCAAAGTTGAGACCAACCCTTTTTCTTGACTGGCACCACTCGCTAGTATGACCGTTAACCGCGGCGCAATGCAGTTTTTCTTATGTAGTTTTTGCTGCTGATTCCGAAAATAACTTTATTTCTGCTCTACGTTTGCCTAGTTTTGAAGATATCGGCATTTTTATGATTTGGGAACAAAATGGCTGCACTTGCTATAACATGCTCGTTTGAAAGGTGACTCAATTCAGTCGCATCTAGGGTACAGAGCCATAAAAATTTATATCACCTAATGCAGTTTTTGCCGCTGATTACGAAAATGACATCTGTTTTTCAATCTGACTGCTCCTGAGCTACTTATGTAACTTTTATGCCCTGGTACTCAGACAGTAAGTTATCTGTCAAATCTGGACGTAATATGGTATCTATCTGGTGCAGTTTTCTCCGCTGATTCAGAATATTATCATATTTTTGCGCTACGGCCACTCTGTCGCAAGTTATGGACCTCCAAAGTTTCATTAAGAAACATGCTGTGAGAAGCCATAATCCTAAAATAAATGCTCAGTATTCATGCATTTCTGAAATGAACCTTTTGTCAGTCAATAGTGTACCCGACCTATTTTGACCCGCTGAGTTCAAAAATGGCGTTTGTTTTTCTCTACTGCTGTTCAATTTTGAGATATTACTGATCAAACAAAATTTGCATTAATATTCATGTATCTCCAAAATGAGTAACTATAGATTAAAACAAACGCCATTTTTGAACTCAACGGGTCAAAATAGGTCGGGTACACTATTGACTGACAAAAGGTTCATTTCAGAAATGCACGAATGCTGAACATTTATTTTAGGATTACAGCTTCTCACGGCATGTTTCTTAATGAAACTTTCGAGGTCCATAACTTGCGACAGAGTGGCCGTAGCGCAAAAATATGATAATATTCTGAATCAGCGGAGAAAACTGCACCAGATAGATACCATATTACGTCCAGATTTGACAGATAACTTATTGTCTGAGTACCAGGGCATAAAAGTTACATAAGTAGCTCAGGAGCAGTCAGATTGAAAAACAGATGTCATTTTCGTAATCAGCGGCAAAAACTGCATTAGGTGATATAAATTTTTATGGCTCTGTACCCTAGATGCGACTGAATTGAGTCACCTTTCAAACGAGCATGTTATAGCAAGTGCAGCCATTTTGTTCCCAAATCATAAAAATGCCGATATCTTCAAAAGTAGGCAACGTAGAGCAAAAATAAAGTTATTTTCGGAATCAGCAGCAAAAATTACATAAGAAAAACTGCATTGCGCCGCGGTTAACGGTCATACTAGCGAGTGGTGCTGGTGCCAGTCAAGAAAAAGGGTTGGTCTCAACTTTGGACGCCAATTTCTCCCGATCCAGAGCGAATCTAGCTAAACTGAATACATTTTCGAACTCAGCACACAAAACTGCATATAACAGAACGCTAACAACTAAGCTTTGCAGAAAAAAATTTTTTTCGAACACCTTTGAGAGGCCAAAACACCCCCCCTCCCCCCCCCTAACCGCACACTTTGGGGCGCTCATTTTGTTTGGCCAACTCATGCCTAACTTTTGTTAAAACATTAGCTTGGCAGGGCCTTTGCACAAAAAGTTATAAAGATTTTTCGAAAAAAAAACGGAGTGGCATTTTGTGGAAATTTCGCAGTTTTCGGCGAATATCTCGGTAACCAGCTACGATCTGGAAACGGGAGTACCAGAAAATGAAAGGCCATTGGGCCAGCTACAAAACCATATGCGAGTCGGGATCCTAGCTTAAGAAACAAATCAAGGGTGATCGTTTGAATGGAGGGTGTCAGAGCTATTAAAATGAGCCCGAAAATTGCTGCCGACCCAACTTTGAGGGGGTGTAGCTCCGGTTCTAGGGGGTTGCTGGTGGCCGGGCATGCACCGTTGGTCTTCGACTGTGCTCTATTTTAATAGATATAAATATCAGCCAGATCCGTGAGATGGCCCTGCTTGCCCCCTCAAAGCTGACTTTCTCGCAAAATGCATCTTAAGCACATAAACAAAAGCATGTAGCAGACGAGTAGTAGTAGTTCATAAAAGCCTTCATAAAAGCCTGTTTACTGCAATCGCTGCTGCTGCTGACGCCGTGCTCCCGTCTCCATTGTCTTTTCGCACAACCGAGCCATCAGCTGTTTACAGTTCAGCAGGTGTTGAATGGCAGCTCTGGCATCGCCAACTTTCACCTCATTCAACACAGGCGTGTCTAGACAGAGAGAGAGAGTGAGTATAAAGTAAAAAAACTGTACATTGTAGGTCCATCATGGCGCAAACCAGCACCTCAGTGTTGGACAGGTCTTTGAAAACCTCCTGCACACGTTTTACATACTCGTCTTCTTTCAACTCCCCTCCTACAAAAAGAAAATAGTTAGCAGAGAGGTAGAGCAGGAAGAGACAGACCTTCGGCAGCTCCCAGCTCGGCTACTTTCCTTTCCAACACCAGCTGGATGTGGCGGGTCAGTAGTGCAGCTACATCCTGCTGACTCATGGTGCTGACAGACGGACTGAAGCGCTTGTGGAGGTTGAGGAAGATGAGTCGGTCCTTCAGTTTTTGACCGAGTTGAACGGTCAGCAGTCGAAACGCCCCCCTATTAAGGACAATGGAGCCCAGCGGTATTTCACGACCGCCTTGGCCAGTGGCTGAAAACAAGTCTGCTAGTAATTGTGTCAAGGCTAAAAAAAACCTACCAAAAACACCCACGTGACCGATTCTATAGTTCGATGTATCGGCCGCGTTTGGTGTTGAAATCGGAATGTTGCCAACTCTGCTGCTGCTGCTCAACAGAGGCAGTACTAGCCTGCGGTGGTGTGGTGAAAGCGAGTAGTTGAGTGGCATTGTCCAGCAGATTGCCCAACTCTAACTGGTCCAGCACCACACCTTTGTCCAATTTGGCCGGCCGATTGTAACTACCTCGAGGTAGTGGGCGATCGGCATTGTGACAGGCTCGCAGCTGTTCCTCAGTCTGTCGACCGTCGTTGCATTGGAACAGGTAGAGCTGAAGCAAAAAAAAATCAGGAAAACAGACAGAGCAAAAGACAGACTTTGTGTTCATTATTATTGAACTGTGTCCAAGCGTACTGGCCACAGTCGTCCAGCTGGACAATTAGACCGTTGGGCCAACGTTCCACCGGCTCATCAGTCCACACTTTTTCCTTCAAATCCTGCCAGTCCAAATCTTGTGCCACAATCTGTTGCTGCTGCTGCTGCTGCTGCTGCTGATCAAACACTCGATCGATAGTGAACATGGGTCGTAGACTGAGTTTTTTGGCTAAACAACTACACTCTACTAGCAGAGAGAGAGAGTGAAAGAGAGAGAGAAACCTGGTGGTGGTGGTTCTGGTGAATTTTCATGCCACGGTATCACATCATCGTCTGGGTGCACAGCCAGTTGTCGTCTCAACGGTGGTGGTTGGAAAGAGTCGAGAATACTGTTGCTGTCGCCACCGCTAGCTGTCGTCGATTGTCGTCCATAAGAAGAAGTCATACTGCTAAAAAAAGCAAATTTTATTCACACAGCAACAAACTTTTTTTCCCCCATTTCCCCCCTTTTCGCATACTCTTCCACTCCCGAGCGCGTAGCGCGAGGGAAGGGGGAAGGGGGAGGGGAGGGAGCACCATGGGAACCGTTGATCTTCATTGTCGTTCGTAGCAGGTCTGGTAACTGTAGCTCGACGTTGTCTCGCTTCTTCCAACGAACGGACTTTTTCTTTACAGTACACTGTATGGGAGTGAAATGAACGGGGGTGGGCGAACACTTTCGAACAGTGTTGGCATAAAAAAGTTTTTGCCAGTTTGTTTCGGAATATTTGGACCGGAGGGGCGTTGTTAGGATGCTTGCTCCTTAGGTGGGTTACCAAACTACGCTTATAGGCGAAAGGTGCCTCACAAATGTCACACACAAAATTCTTTTCCTTATGACGTTGACAGCTTCCCGAGACCTGATGACGTTTAAGATCGCTCTGTTTACCAAAGGATGCTTTACAATCGGAACAAGAGAATCTTTTGGCGGCGGTGGCCATGACATACAGACAGTTGTCAGCCTTTGGAGGTACTCGGTTTATATACCAGCCATGTCTAGTGAGGCAAAACAACAGAACGGAACAGTTCCGCAAAATCAGACTTTTTCTACTCTCAAACGGGATGTAAAAGATGAAATCAACTCTCAGCGTACAAAAAACCGCCGCAAATCGCGTAGAATCCGGATAAAAAGTTGGTGTAAACTTTACACACAAACCAGTTACGCCCTGAGGGCATCCTATTCTTTCTGTACGATGTCTGTTTTTTTATGGTAACTTGCTGTTGCATTGCTTCTTGAAAAAATAATTATAATGCATTTCTGAACAACTGATTTTACCAAAAACATGAAGTTTAACAAAAGGATGGAGTTAGATTCATAGTGCCATCAGTTTACTAGAAATCCATACTCAGATATTTGGTGATTTTGTGGTATTTTCGGCAATTTTTTGCATAGAAAAGTAAATTAGAATTTAATTAGAAGTTAAAAGTAAATTAAAATAAAATTAAATTGTTGGTAAATCGGTCAAAGTAAATTAAAAAGTAAGTAAATTATTTTGTGGAGGTGCTAGTAAATTAAAAAGTAAGTAAATTACTAAACTAATTTACTTGACAACGGTAGATTTTTCCTTTTAATAAACTGCAAACAACAGAACAAGAACACTGAATCAGTATAAAAAAACAAATTCTAACTAGACTTCTTCTTCCTCCTTCCATTGCTTTGGCAGGCTGAAACATGTATTGAGTAAAAAAATGACTGAAAAGCTGTGTTTTTTTACCCACTAACACGATAGACCACTCGCGGTAGTGGTACTTCGCGCTCAGGGCTGGGTGGTCCGGCTCGTCTAACTGACGAATTTGTCTGTAACAATAATGTAAAATGAGCATAATTGTAAGAAACTATTTAGTTACCTCAAATTCGTACAACTCTTCGCCGGCCATTTCAGCTAATTGAACTAGTGGTCTGCGCAGAAACTGTCCAAATACGCCTCTGGATCTTCCACTAAGGCGTCGTCCACGCCTTCTGCGGACACAAATTACAAAACAGATAAACAAAAAACAGCTGAAGACTGCAGTAGCGATACAGCTAACGGTCAGCCATAAGGTTTCCTGAAATATCACAAGTACCTAAAAAGGTATTACAGTTAATATGCTCATTCATGCTCATACAAGATTACAGTTGTGGTTGGAGTTGTGGTGCTCGGGGCAGTGGTTCGAATTGTTGCAGTAGTTGGAGTTGAAGTTTTGGTGGTTCGAGCTGTTGTGGTTGGAGCTGTAGTAGTGGTTGTTGAAATTGTAGTAGCGCTGGTTGGAGTTGTAGTAGTGGTGATTAGAGCTGATGTGGTTGGGGTTTTAGTGGTTGAGATTGTAATGGACGGAGATGTAGTACTGCTAGTTGGAGTTGAAGTAGTGCTGGTCGGAGTTGTAGTAGTGATGATTTTACTTGCGGTTGGAGTTGTAGTAGCGGCAGATGGAGTGGTAGTGGGAGTGGTAGTAGTAGTTTGAGTTGAAGTTGATCGGGTTGAAGTTGTAGTAGTACTGGTTGAAGTTGTAGTAGTACTGGTTGGGGTTGTAGTAGTGATAGTTGGAGTGGTAGTGGGAGTGGTAGTAGTAGTTTGAGTTGAAGTTATAGTAGTACTGGTTGGAGTTGTAGTAGTGGTAGTGGGAGTGGTAGTAGTAGTTTGAGTTGAAGTTGTTCTGGTTGAAGTTGTAGTAGTACTGGTTGGAGTTGTAGTAGTAGTGGCAGTTGGAGTGGCGGTAGTAGTAGTTTGAGTTGAAGTTGTTCTGGTCGAAGTTGTAGTAGTACTGGTCGGAGTTGTAGTAGTCACAGGGAAAACGACTTTGTTGACACGGTTGACACGGTCCATATACACGTGTTTGCAGAGCGTGTCAACCGTGTCTTGTGAGCGTGTCAACCGTGTCATGTCATCGTGTCAACCGTGTCTTGTGAGCGTGTCAACCGTGTCACGTCATCGTGTTTACATATCGTAAACACGCCCTTGGGTAGGCCGTGTTAACGGACCGTGTATACATATCGTTGACACGTGTATACGGACCGTGTATACATATCGATATCACGTGTTTAGCTCACCGGCTCCCATCACTTGCCTGGCACCGTGGCTATTATTATTGATCCTATGCTCTCTATTGTACTATTTTCTTCTTTTAATTCCAAACATTTGCTCATCAAGCTATTAAAACGCCTTTATCACTGAAATGCTATACAACAGTTCAGATTATTTTTCACTGATGCTGATGGAAGTCGGCAGGTCGTATTTAAACTATGGCACACATACAAACATTTCTCTTAGCCCAAATTATTTATAGAAACGATTTTCACCCAAGTGAAACTAAAAATCATTTCAGAAAATTGCTAAAATTATAAATCCCATTGCTTTTGATGATTTTTCCAGCCTCTGACCTTGCAAATGCTTGAGAGCCGGTCTCTGACTTATAAATATGCAATATACACTGCTTCTCATGCAATAGAATCCCGCGGCGTTCCCCTCCAAAGTTGCAGTAGCCACATGTCTTTGAGCGCACAAAACGTTGGCTCGCTACAGAAGTATGGAATATTTTCGTTTTCACGGACTTCCACCCGGACTTAATTGGCGAAATAAAACCTGATCGTTTAAAGCAGACTGAAGTGTGGCCATAAAGAATCCTCCTCTCAACCGCCTTCCCACAGTGTCCACATGTTTTATAATTCGAGTTCATGTCTGCAAGGGCACCAACAAACACACGGGTCTAAAGCATGCATGAGTAGGAATAAGCGAAAGAAACCTGCATGAAATATGGAGCCAGTGACACGGTTAGTTCGTTGCGTTGACACGGTTAGCACGGTGCGTTAACACGATATGAAAACACGGTATGTATACACGTGTTAACGCATCGTGTTTACGGTGTCAACTCTGAGACGCACTCCAGCGTGTATACATATCGTTGACACGGTTTACACGATGTGCATACACGATACGTTGACACGTGTATACGTATCGTGTTAACGGTGTCAACAAAGTTGTTTCCCCTGTGAGTGGTAGTAGTTGGAATTGAAGTTGTTCTGGTTGAAGATGTAGTAGTTCTGGTCGGAATTGTAGTAGTGGTGATTGTAGTTGTGGTTGGAGGTGTAGTAGTGGTGGTTGGCGTGGTAGTTGGAGTGGTAGTGGTAGTAGTAATAGTTGGAGTTGAAGTTGTAGTAGTGCTAGTTGGAGTCGTAGTAGTAGTTGAACTTGTTGTGGTGGTGGTTGGAGTTGTTGTTGTGATGGTTGGAGTTGTGGTAACAGGATTTTTTCTGATGGGTTTGGTAACATCGCTAATGGTTATTTGCTAAAAATGTTGTGTACTTGTCCCAATATCGAAACACAGCACTATGTCCCCTTTACAATTGAACTAGTCATAAACTTTTCATGACAACTGTCTGTGAAAAAACGATTACCTGAGTTCGGAACATGCTGATTAGAGTTGTGGCAGGCGAAGTTATGATGGTTGAAATAGAGGAGGTGGCTGAGGTAGTAACAGGGGTTGTGCTAATGCTGGTGGTGGTGCGGTTGACCGTCAACGATAGTGACCATGAGACCGAGGTTGTGAGTGAGGCTAAAACCTGTTAGATTCTATACACTTTGTATGAGAAGCTACAATTTTAGAATATTTTCGCTAACTATTAATTGTTTCAAGCTAAACTGTTTATTGATTATGTAAAAAAGCCATACAACAGCTGTTGTATATTTTTTAATGTTGACATTTAAGAGCCGGTTTTTCTAGGAATCGACTTTTGCTCCTTAACCTCAACTTTATGTCTCCGATTTGGCTAAAATTTTGTATTTTGGTATAATTTAGCCTAAAAAGATGTTTTATCACCTTCCCGGTCGTTTTTGTGAGACTCAATTTTTCGACCGAACCTCAGATCTCGGCTTATAACTCTGGAACCAGTGAACGTATAAACGTGCGGATTGCATATTTATAATCACATGAGCGTTCTCTTTCAAATGATACCCTACATGACCAAATTCGAGACAAAAATTTTTTTTCGAACCCCTTCTGGGCCAAATTTGACCCCCTCAAAGGTATTGACCCCCATTTTTTTATTTCATAAAAATGTAGCGCTATCTATTTACTTTTGATAGCACAAAAAAAATCGAGAAAAAAAATATACATCTAATTGAGTTTTTGGGCCTTGAAAGTTGTCAGGTCGAAAATTTGCCCAATAAAAGATTGCCTTGTAAAGAGCATATCTTTATCAATTTTGAACCGAGTTCAGTGATTTTTTGCACACATATTGCACTGTGTTCCTGGCACTTACTGCACAAATCTGACCTTGCTGGCTCTTGCTTGGCGCCAGTTCTACGCTTCTTGGTCACATTTCAAGATACATTAGTTTACAAAGCAAATAGAATTTCCTGATAATCTGCAGTACGTATATTCCTGATAATTCGACAGTTGCGACTTTGTTACTGTGTTTTTTGCCGTCTTTTCACTTGGTGCCTACTATGTAGCTACAACTAGACATCTATCTGGCCTGTGTCAAGGTTCGGTAACGACAGAGACAGCATATTTCATATTTGTGGTTTCGCTGTTTCGCTGACAGCATAGTACTATATGACTGTCCTGGGACAAGCTTAAGTTATAAATGCAATGGTAAGAACAGTTGCAGTTTGTTGCTAAGTTGTACTTAAGAAAATTAACCTACATGAGTTCGTATTTAGAAAGAGGAGCAATAGCCACGCTAAAGTTTGTTGCTGCTGCATACAGCATGAACCCATGAGAGTGTTTAGAAACAAGTAATAGTCAGATTCAATTAGCTAAAGTGATGCAGCAAGCATGCAAGTTGTCTGGAAAGCCATGCACTGACTTTGTTGCTAGTGATCATGTTCAAGGCAGCATTATAGCAGCATTTCATGCTGGAAACTCAACCAGTCGCTTTCAACATAGCATGGAATTCCGTGGAATTGGTGGAAAGGTTAACAAACTGTTTGATGATGCTCTGAACACTGTATGGCCACCTCTGAAAAAGCAGTTATACCAAACATCAATTGAATTCCCACTATATAGTATAACTTTCACTGGTCACTCATTTGGAGGTGCTCTAGCACTTATTGCATAATCTGACTTAGCATTTACTATACCTGTATTGCAACAAAGAATTTCGCTCTACACCTATGGGCAGCCAAGGGTTGGTAACTTTGAATTGGCAAAACAGTTCTTTCTCCATGTTCCTCATGCTTGGCGTGTCGTGAAGGCCAATGATTTCATGGCTAACTTTCCAGACTGTGATGGAAGTAACAGTTGTAGTATTTTCTGTGTTTGTCTATTAGAACGAAATTTTAGGTGCAGCAGTTGAGTGCACAGCATCACCCACTGATGCTTACTATCACAGTGCTCTTGAAGTGAGTAACCTAAGTTAAGACTTGGTTGTGTATTTATTGCCTGGCTTTAGGTACAATATGCACATACTATGCCATTGACAGTGGAGTTATTTAAACCAGTTATTACTTATGAAATCTGCAACAGTTATCCTCTGTTTGAAGACCAAAAATGTTCAGTAAGCAAGACTACTAGTCCATGTTTGTCAATTATTGGTGCACCTGTAGCTTGTCTATTAGCTTGGTTCGGCTGGTGCTAGCATTGAAGAACAACAACAATAACAACTTTATACAATGCACATGTACACCAGAGCAAGCCAGTGATAACCCAATAGGGTTACATGTGAGGTAAATCACTTAGGCAAACCGGCCTTACTCTTGTACTTTTGTGGCCAAAAACACTTTCAATCGATCTCAGTACAGCAGTTACATATTCAACTATAAGTTTATTGTTCGTACCCAGGCCAGTGACCAGGAGTGTCAATCAATACATACAGTTTTGATCATACATAACAGGTCATCAGCCGAAGGGGGAGGGGGGCTGGGGGGTCTGGCGCCGGCTGGGGGGGGGTCTGAGCCAAAATTTTGGGAGGGGGTTGGGCACTAAAAGACGCTCAAAAATCGAAAAAAAATCGCAATTTTTGGTTTAAAAATCGCTAATTTGTGCTGAAATACAGCTAAAAAGTGCTGTTTTACAGGCGATTTTGGCAATTTTTGTGTCTGAAGTTGCAAAAAATAGCAAAAATTTGCTCAAAAAATTACTTGCCAGAAAAATCGGAGGGCGGGGGGGGGGTCGGAAAAATCGTCTCGGAGGGGGCCATCTGGGGGGGCTGGCCCCCAGACCCCCTGTTACGTACGTACATGTACAATGTATGCTTTTACACCACAAATATGCTGTCTCTGTCATTGCCGAACCTTGACACAGGCCAGATAGATGTCTAGTTGTAGGTACATAGTAGGTACCAAGTGAAAAGACGGCAAAAAACACAGTAACAAAGTCGCAACTGTCGAATTATCAGGAAGATACTGCAGATTATCAGGAAATTCTATTTGCTTTGTAAACTAATGTATCTTGAAATGTGACCAAGAAGCGTAGAACTGGCGCCAAGGAAGAGCCAGCAAGGTCAGATTTGTGCAGTATGTGCCAGGGACACAGTGCAATATGTGTGCAAAAAATCACTGAACTCGGTTCAAAATTGATAAAGATATGCTCTTTACAAGGCAATCTTTTATTGGGCAAATTTTCGACCTGACAACTTTCAAGGCCCAAAAACTCAATTAGATGTAAATTTTTTTTCTCGATTTTTTTTGTGCTATCAAAAGTAAATAGATAGCGCTACATTTTTATGAAATAAAAAAATGGGGGTCAATACCTTTGAGGGGGTCAAATTTGGCCCAGAAGTGGTTCGAAAAAAACTTTTTGTCTCGAATTTGGTCATGTAGGGCAGCGTTTGAAAGAGAACGCTCATGTGATTATAAATATGCAATCCGCACGTTTATACGTTCACTGGTTCCAGAGTTATAAGCCGAGATCTGAGGTTCGGTCGAAAAATTGAGTCTCACAAAAACGACCGGGAAGGTGATAAAACATCCTTTTAGGTTAAATTATACCAAAATACAAAATTTTAGCCAAATCGGAGACATAAAGTTGAGATTTGTCCGGGAAGAGTCGACCCATAAAAAAACCGGCTCTTAAAAAGTGTTCTGCAACGACTATGTTCTCAAAGTGACTGGACTTGACTTTCAAACGTTCAAATACGTTGTGAAATTAATAAACACTTGAAACCTACCTTTGCACGGAGTGATGCTCGGACAACCTTTTATGCCCGCTAACCGACAAAAACACAGACAGAGCTTGGAAGAACGAAGCAGCATCACTTTTTCAAGCTTGTTAAACGAATCCAGAGAGTACTGGCCGAGTATGCAGTTCCAATTTACGTTGGAAAAAATCATCTTCTTTATCCGTGCCTTGAATGAATGGATTTTACTGCGTTAGCAAACAAAAACGCATGCCTACCTTGTCCACTTCCAAATCGGTATCGTCAATATACATAGCTGCTGCAACGAAGTACTGTTTTCCTACTCTTCAATACGCAAGAAGAGTTGCAGCAGGAAATTAAAAAATTAACGAAATAATGTAGTACATGCCGAGCGGCCGCAGAGAAACTTCGCTGTGTAAAAGCTTTTCACGTAAGCGCTTTGGGTTCAGATGACCGTGTGAGATAAGGGTGTCTTAGACCGCTTTTTTATTTGCATAAAACTGATACACATGCGAAATCTTATACATTACAGTGTAGAAAGCTATACATTCTTAAAAACACATCATTTATCAAAACTATATGTGTGATATGTTGAAGGCCGGTTTTGGCTAGGGCCCCGACCGGATACAAATTTCTACCGGATCTGGATCCGGATCCGGATATGCCCATATCCGGCCGGATCCGGATCCGGATATGCCGGATATCATTGATCAACTTAAAATTTTTTTAGAATGCAATAAACCACATATATACATTTCTTTGTTCTATAACAGTTGATTCAAAACAACATCTAATAATTGTAGTTCAAACTATGGTTGGATAATGTCGGGTTTTTGAGATGCATGTGACATTGCATATATCATATAGATGCAAAAATGAGATATGTACATATTTTTTGCATATTTGCATATTTTATCACCGCGGCTAGAAATTGATAACTGGACGCTTTCCAAGCATTTTCGAGTTTGGTCGGAATGTCCATGCAATCTTTAGCATTTATTAGGCATACCTATTTTACAGATACAGACCTCATCTGAAAAAAAAAAAAACAGAAGGGGAAACACAGTTTGGCATGAAAGTTCAGCTCATTTCGTAATTTTTAGATAAAAATGGTTGACATCACAGACATTTGGCTAAATTATTGTTTGCATGTTCAAATTTGTTCTCTCTAATGTGGTATACTTAGCCGACCTTTTGGTAGACCTGTCCTACATTGTAGTTCTACAAACTAAAAAATTATGAATTTGAAAAATCTCATTTGAGATTTCCATTCTTTGCGAGTTGAGTTTAGAGTCTCAAACCATTCATCTCCATTCTGCAACTGAAAAGAGACGCATTGATCTCTGTAAAGTACAGATTTACAGTACATATACATTGTAAACTTGCCTCAATAATAGTTCGTTTTTTTTATTTTAGATTTTTTATCTTTAATTAAATGAAAAATTAGCAAAAAAAAGGCGACTATCCTAAACATAGAAATCCAGTCTGCTTGGCTGTTTTGTGATGTTCATTGCATCACATTAGTATTATTATTGTTTTTGTTGAGTTTGTTTTGGCCAAGTCCTAGCCTGCTCGCCTTCTGTAGCTTGGAGTTATCCCCTTCCGAAATGAACTGACCCGAATTTTCAGATGCCAAATTTTAACGTAAATATTTGAAGAACCCTTCATCGGATCTTTGCCAAATTTTGCAAGTTAACCAATCTTTATATGGACTTAAGAACCTGAAGAGCTCAGCTTTCTCACAAAACCGGTTAAAATCTGGCGGATTTTTACTTTCAGTCAAGGTGAAAAATTGTCAAAAATGAGGGTGTTATCATTTGGACAGAAATCAGGGTTATACGAACTACTGGGGTCATGGATTAAAATCGCCTCAAGAAATTTCTAACAAGCATTCAGTCGAATGCAATATTTATGTTCAAAATACGTAAAAAATCACGTTTTCTCATCTGTGACTGATATCCGGCATATCCGGCAGGTAATATCCGGATCCGGTACCGGATCCGGATATGGCCATATCCGGCCGGATCCGGATCCGGATCCGGATATCCGGTCGGGCCCTAGTTTTGGCATGTACAATAGTCAGGCACAGATGAGTTAGGTGGCCAAACAGCCAGCCACAGACATGAGGGATGTTGAACTGAAGTTATTAATTGTTGATGCCCAGATGGGCCTTCAACATCTCCATCTCGCTTGGAAGGAGGCACATTTCCACGGTCTCCACCAGACCCAGCCATCCTTGCACGATATTGTTTCCGCCTGCCCTCACCACTTGAGCGGCAGTTTTGAAGTGTCCCTGCTGGGTCGCCGTCATCGAATCCCAGATCGCCGGACCCCAGGTCGCTGTTGCTTGTCTCCAATCTGGGCGGTTGTTAACACGTTGGTACACAAGGGCGATTGCAATCACATAACCGTTCGGTTTCATCTTGGAGAACAGAGTGATTGTGTTTCAAGAGTGGTGGTTTATATACAGATAAAGTAGAACACTAGATGTATTTGAGGATGTGTATCCTAATTCAGAAGTGGTCAAATAGATTGAAACTGAACGGTCTGCAAATTTAAAACATGTACAAAGTATACATTCTATGTGGGCGAAAAAACCTGTGGTGAACAGTTTTTTAAAAAAGAGAATGGCGAGAAGTGATAGACGATAAAAGATCTCCGCGAAGACAGCCTAACCAAGCGTTAATCACAAAGACACTGAGACTTCCTGTATTACACACATCACGCATTCTCTACATTGCAACGACGACTAATCTGTACACGGAATACTTTTGTCAGCATGTGGTAGAATTAACTAACGCGTAAAAGCGTTGGACCAATGACTAAACTAATGATCTGTAAAATAATATCGTATCTCTAACACTAACACTTTTATTATTAAAATACACTTGCAATATTTCTGTTTCATTAATTATGAATTTATAATCTAAGTAATAAAACTTATATGTACTAAATGAACAATTATCATGACAAATTCGGGGCAAATCGAGTAAATAGCTCATGACATATTTGAATCCTTGTAAATCTGACCGAGTCCAGTATATTCTTCCGACCTGGCTATGTGTATTCAAAACAATATAGCTATCACACTGATAAATCTGGAACGTTTGATAAGTAGTGACATTGCACACACCTTTGGCACAATAGCATTGATCGAGTGATAGTACAAGAATTGAAATACAGAGAATTGCGCCTAAAAGTATATATTTGACCCAACTTTTGAGCCTAAATTCTATTTTGATTTAAAAAATTACATCTCACTTTTGAAATATATATATGTTATTTAAACAGAATTAAATGATGCATGTACTTCAGTTGTAAGTATTTATGATTACGTATCAGCAAAAGATGTCACGTGACAGAGCACAGGTACTATGCCAAAATAGGCTGATACCAGTTTACTAAAACGTTAAAATTAGACAGTTACACAATGCCCAACGAGCCAACCGCATGTGTTAATTGTATAAAGTATACCTTATTCGGGGAATACAGTGCACATATTGTGGGTGCGCTGAATAAAACGGAAGATGGACCCGGTACCCGGCGTTCTTACACACAGAAAAAGGACCCTCCTACCAGGTCAGCATATCCTACCCTGCAGCATCCTAACAAAATTTGAGCGGGAAAACCGGTTTGGGGGCAGTATTTCGACATCGATTATTCGAATGAATTCTATCAAAATGTGTTGATGACGTCATAGCGGAGAATGGGCATGCGTTAATGACGTAATAGCGTAAAATGCGCATGTGTTAATGACATAATAGCGTAAAATGCGCATGTGTTAATGACATAATAGCGTAAAATGCGCTAATGAATAATGAAATATCGCCATAAACCGGTTTTCCCGCGCAAATTATTAAGGCTACTGTGGCGGCGGATATGCTGACCGGGTAGGGGGTCCCCCTTCATCAGTATGTAGAAGCTCAACCCCTCCGCCGTGGTTAAAATGTACTTTACAGTGTTTTGAATCGATTTCAGTCCATTCTGAACCCATTCGGATACTGTAGTGTGTGGTCATGGCACGAAAACTGCATTTTGTCAGTTTACATGGATTCTGCTTTAAGGAAATGCTGGATGGAGTAGGAACTAAGTGTTTTCGCGGTCAAGGAACCCATTTCTGACATCGCCGTAATCACTGCTTTACTGAGTTTTGAGGTCCCAACGCGAAAATTTTTATTTTGCGTTTATGCATTCCTGGTGCAAGGAAACGCTCTATAGAGTACGCAACAAAGGTTTTCGGGGGTGGGGAATCTATTTCTGACATAACCGCCAACGCCGGGTTACTGTATTTTGAGGTCCCGACACGAAAATTGTATTTTTTGCTATTTGGGTGCTTCTGTTGCAGAGGAAAGCTGAATAAAGTAGGTAATCAAACTTATGAGTTTTTAGATTCATTCCAGGACCACAATATACAGTAATCCAGTAACATTCGCTATGTCCTGAATGAATTCTCTGATGCCGAAAACCTTTAGTGCCTGTCAATTCATCGTTTCCTTGCAACAGAAACACCCAAATAGCAAAAAATAACAATTTTCTGAGCGGGACCTCAAAATACAGTAACCCGGCGTTGATGGTTATGTGATGTCAGAAATAGATTACCCACCCCTGAAAACCTTTATTGCCTACTCTATAGAGCGTTTCCTTGCACCAGGAATGCATATACGCAAAATAAAAATTTTCGCGTTGGGACCTCAAAATACAGTAACGCAGTGATTGCGGCGATGTCAGAAATGGGTTTCTTGAACGCGAAAACCCTTTGTTCCTACTCCATCCATCATTTCCTTAAAGCAGAAACCACGTAAACTGACAAAATGCAGTTTTCGTGCCAGGACCACACACTACAGTATCCGAATGGCTTCAGAATGGACTGAAATCGATTCAAAACACTGTAAAGTACATTTTAACCACGGCGGAGGGGTTAAGCTTCTACATACCAGCAAAAAAAATCAAATGACCTAAAGTTGAAAAAATCGGGATTACGGTACCAGGGTCAATTTTTCAGGGTTCTCATGTGTCTCAATCGGCGTAAAACTAAATTTTACACCATATATGTGAATTTCAGCCTGATTAGCTGAGTTGGTCCAGAGTTATTCCAATCCCGCCCCCAGAAATCTGAAAATCGCCAATAGTGGCCATATTTAGCATTTTCGGCCAAGTTTGATGGTGTATAACTCTGGAACCGTTCCACCTAGAAGAAATATGAATACATTTTTGAAGTCAGCGAGGTCTGTAGATTATATATAACTCACTGAAAAGCTCGCGTTCATCCAAACTACAGAAAAAGCTGATTTCTTTCCGTTGCCAGATTAGCATTACCATGGAGCGTTGCGCAGATTAGGTTGCACCAGAGTACCGAGCTCGAGCCACTCTACAACTTTGGTTATGAGGCAAAAAGCGCTCCGATGCACCCATAAGGAGTTATTCGCAAAAAACCGCCAGTCTGCTCTTTTTTGGGAAGGACTTTAATTTTGGCGAACTGCCACTGTTGACAGACATGGGATATCATTACGGCTAAGAGTGATTAATTTTTAAATTCTAAGAGGGCTGGCTGGAGGGGGTAGCGGCGGCTGATGAGGGTTGAGATGATGGTAAGCCAGAAAGTCCGATTTTTCGCTAGAATCAAGGTTGTTTGGCTTATTTTTCATTTAGATAGGTTGAAATACAGTCAGGCACTTAACGCCGTTCATGGCACCGACACCATATAAGGTCCCGGTATCATATACAGGGTGTCTCAAAAAAATGATCACATTTCTTTTTACTGCCATTTCCGCAAATTTTGACCAAATAGGCTGAAATTTGGACCATAGGTGCCAAAACTCGTGCAATTTTATGTGTTTAAAGTTTGGTGCACTAGGCTTGACTCATTCCCGAGAAATTTAAAAAAAAGTGAAATATGTTAAATCAATAGTGAAAGCCGGTCACCGAAAAAATGATCACATTTCTTTTCACTGCCATTTCCGCAAATTTTGACCAAATAGGCTGAAATGTGGACCATAGGTGCCCAAACTCGGGCAATTTTATGTGTTAAAATTTGGTGCACTAGGCTTGACCAATTCTCGAGAAATTTCAAAAAAGTAAAATTTTTTTCGCCCCCTTTGCGCCCCCCCTAGCTCGTCTGGAACCCCCCAACCCAGTTTTGGCGGTTCCAGACGAGCTAGTGGGGCGCAAAGGGGGCGAAAAAAAATTTTTTTTCTGAAAACGAAAATTTGACAAAAATTTCTTAAAGCAGTCTAAAAGTACTCTAAAACCCCCAATTTTTAAGTCCGAATTCGTACTAGTAGGTGGAAAACCGGACTTGGAAATATTTGACCTGAGAAAAGTGCGAAAATTTTGCGACCGGGACATGTTTGACCTCAATTTTCTCACGTTTTTCGGGTCTGAGCAAACAATGCTTCACACCAAACGGTAGGTAATTGATAGCGCAACATTTTTCTGAAATAAAAAAAAATGGGTTGGGGGGTTCCAGACGAGCTAGGGGGGCGCAAAAGGGGCGAAAAAAAATTTCTTTTTCTTTGAGAAAAAGTTTTGAGAAAAGTTTCTTAAAGCAGTCTAAAAGTACTCTAAAACCCCCAATTTTTAAGTCCGAATTCGTACTAGTAGGTGGAAAACCGGACTTGGAAATATTTGACCTGAGAAAAGTGCGAAAATTTTGCGACCGGGACATGTTTGACCTCAATTTTCTCACGTTTTTCGGGTCTGAGCAAACAATGCTTCACACCAAACGGTAGGTAATTGATAGCGCAACATTTTTCTGAAATAAAAAAAACTGCGTAGGGGGGTTCCAGACGAGCTAGGGGGGCGCAAAAGGGGCGAAAAAAAATTTTTTTTCTGAAAACGTAAATTTGAGAAAAGTTTCTTAAAGCAGTCCAAAAGTACTCTAAAACCCCCAATTTTTAAGTCCGAATTCGTACTAGTAGGTGGAAAACCGGACTTGGAAATATTTGACCTGAGAAAAGTGCGAAAATTTTGCGACCGGGACATGTTTGACCTCAATTTCCTCACGTTTTTCGGGTCTGAGCAAACAATGCTTCACACCAAACGGTAGGTAATTGATAGCGCAACATTTTTCTGAAATAAAAAAAACTGGGTAGGGGGGGGTTCCAGACGAGCTAGGGGGGCGCAAAGGGGGCGAAAAAAAATTTTTTTCTGAAAACGAAAATTTGACGAAAGTTTCTTAAAGCAGTCTAAAAGTACTCTAAAACCCCCAATTTTTAGGTCCGAATTCGTACTAGTAGGTGGAAAACCGGACTTGGAAATATTTGACCTGAGAAAAGTGCGAAAATTTTGCGACCGGGACATGTTTGACCTCAATTTCCTCACGTTTTTCGGGTCTGAGCAAACAATGCTTCACACCAAACGGTAGGTAATTGATAGCGCAACATTTTTCTGAAATAAAAAAAACTGGGTAGGGGGGGTTCCAGACGAGCTAGGGGGGCGCAAAGGGGGCGAAAAAAAAATTTTTTTTCTGAAAACGAAAATTTGACGAAAGTTTCTTAAAGCAGTCTAAAAGTACTCTAAAACCCCCAATTTTTAGGTCCGAATTCGTACTAGTAGGTGGAAAACCGGACTTGGAAATATTTGACCTGAGAAAAGTGCGAAAATTTTGCGACCGGGACATGTTTGACCTCAATTTTCTCACGTTTTTCGGGTCTGAGCAAACAATGCTTCACACCAAACGGTAGGTAATTGATAGCGCAACATTTTTCTGAAATAAAAAAACTGGGTAGGGGGGTTCCAGACGAGCTAGGGGGGCGCAAAGGGGGCGAAAAAAAAAGTTTTTTCTGAAAACGAAAATTTGACGAAAGTTTCTTAAAGCAGTCTAAAAGTACTCTAAAACCCCCAATTTTTAGGTCCGAATTCGGAGTATGAAGCGAGAAATTCGAGTTTGAAATTTTGGTCCCATAGTTAAGCAGACCGATTTTCGGAAGGCTATATCTCAGGACAGGAGCGTCAGATCCACTAATCCTTTGCAGCTGAAAGATAACTCATAAGTATGTATTAGTGTGCCAACTTACAGCTCTCTAGCTCAAACTTTCAATTTTGGGGTCTGAATACTGAAACTCGATCGGTTCAGAGAACGACTCTTAATAGCATTTCAATAGTTAAACCATGTTTGACAATCAAGGAGTTACAAAATTTTACCTCAGAAAATGATGAAAATTGAAGATTTCTGACTGCACTCTGAATCTCGAACGTGTTTTCCCTTGGAAATAGTGGAACTCACTAATAGGGATGAATGACAAAAGGACCTGAATCTAAATAATAACCTATGTAACAGTCTTTCCTTTCAAAAATTTCTGTTTAACTATGCATCAATAGTTTTTTTCTAAATCTACTTGTGTTCAAATGCAATTTAAGACCAGGTTCAGACAAAGTCATTTTAAAACATTGTTATAAATTTCCACAGAAAAATGCTTCTAAGTTGGATCTCTGATTAAATTTTCAACTAACACTAACAACTTCAAGCAAAAGATGTCGTTTTGCCAGTTCGCTGAAGTGTGACCAAAACTTTTCGACTGCATTTTAGAATCTACTATTAAAATGCTATTAAAATACTATTAAAATTGTTATTTAATAATAGTATTAATATTAAATCTAAATTAAAATTAACAGGAGACTATTATATTAATATTAAATTAAAATTAGAATCGGCTAGTTCTATTATATTAATATTAAATTAAAATAAAATTTCACTATTAAAATTACAGTACTTTTTACACATGAATTACCCTGAACTTCTGCGTTTACACTCCAAATTTCATCCAATTCCGTCAAAAATTAGAAAAGATATAGGAAAAGGAAATGTTTCCATTTTTCGGTGACCGCCTTTCACTATTGAAATTACCAAATTTCACTTTTTTGAAATTTCTCGGGAATGAGTCAAGCCTAGTGCACCAAACTTTAACACATAAAATTGCACGAGTTTTGGCACCTATGGTCCAAATTTCAGCCTATTTGGTCAAAATTTGCGGAAATGGCAGTAAAAAGAAATGTGATCATTTTTTTTGAGACACCCTGTAGGTAGAGGTACCTAGGGTAGTGGTACCATATATGGTACCGCCACGTTCGGCGACTGTGGTGGTACCACATAAGGTACCGGTACCATATATGGTACTGGCACCATATATGGTACCCCTACCCATGGCCATGGGTGCCTGTACCATATATGGTACCACTACCATATATGGTACGAAATCTGAACAGAGTGGCACCATATATGGTACCGGTACCGGTACCAATTCGAAGGATAAATACCCCAAGCGGTATCGCAGAGCAAAAATACCACAGTGGTGGTGTTTTCTAATAAAGACCTATTGATTCATCACATAAAAAGTATAGGTCAGAAAATTTAAGAGCCGGTTTTTCTAGGAATCGACTTTTGCTCCTTAACCTCCGGACAAATCTCAACTTTATCTCTCCGATTTGGCTAAAATTTTGTATTTTGGTCTAATTTAACCTAAAAAGATGTTTTATCACCTTCCCGGTCGTTTTCGTGAGAGTCAATTTTTCGACCGAACCTCAGATCTCGGCTTATAACTCTGGAACCAGTGAACGTATAAACTTGCGAATTGCATATTTTTAATCACATGAGCGTTCTCTTTCAAACGATGCCCTACATGGCCGAATTTGAGAGAAAAAATATTTTTCGAACCCCTTCTGGGCCAAATTTGACCCCCCTAAAAGTGCGACTACCGCTATTTTATTTCATAAAAATGTAGCGCTATTTATTCGCTTTTGATAGCACAAAAAATCGAGAAAAAAATGGGCGCCTAATTGAGTTTTTGGGCCTTGAAAGTTGTCAGGTCGAAAATTTGCCCAACATAAGATTGCCTTGTAAAGAGCATATCTTTGTCAATTTTGCACCGAGTTCAGTGATTTTTGCACACATATTGCACTGTGTCCCTGGCATATACTGCACAAATTTGACCTTGCTGGCTCTTGCTTGGCGCCAGTCCCAGTCGCTTTTTTTACCTTCACTCAAACGTTCCGTTTTCGGTCAGTTCTTTATCGATTTGACCCAAATTTCAAGCAAAAATTAATGCTTCATATTTTCCAAGTTTGGTGCGAAAATTCCAACTTGTGTGGGTTTTATGACCTGTAACAAAATCTCCGACTGCTCACGAGCCAGTACAAGACCCAAACTGATTTATCTGGCCTCTCCCGGCCACGCGATCACTTACAAACCCAAACAACACATGCGGATGCTTTCATACCACACACTCATGCTGCTGTTCTACATACATATGCCGAGGGGCCGTTACCTACATACTAATACATACTGTACAACTGTCTACTACACTCAATAGTGGTTACATCCTACCCCTAAAAAAAGAGGTACGTCCTCATACAAAATACAGTAATAATGAGAGGTTATAGGACAAGATACAAAGGCTAAATGCGTACGAGATATAAGAAGCAAACATATGCGATCACAAACCTAAATCTATAAAAACAAAAACCTACGCGTGTCACTGATGCATATTTGTCTGAATGAATGGACTTGACTCTTCAACGCATCAGCGGCCGTGGCTGGTCCTCCAAATCGTTGTTCTGTTGTTTGCACTCGCCGGTTGAGACCCCATCACCTGAGCCACGAAATCCCTCAATCGGTTGTCCACTTCTCCAATGCGTGCGACCTGTAGAGCACTTCGGCGTATGTCCTCCCGATTTACCAGCCGCATTAAGTGCTGGAACGCGTTCATGTCAGCCAACACCTGGGTCTGGGCAACCTGGATCTGTCGTGTCAGATTTCTTAGATGTTTCAGCTTCCTGTTGACCACTTGTTCTCGCTTCAACATTTCCTGTTACAAAACTGGCAACTCTACCCAATACCACTGTACCACTGCAATAGAAATAATAGCTGCACCTGCTGTAGAGACCATTTGCCACACCCCATTGCAGATGGTGGCGAAAAACTGGGTAATGGAAGTTACTGCTGTGTGACAGTTGCCCAAACAGGATCATGGCGATCATGGCGATGACCAAAACAGAAGATGCTACAGGCGAACTTGCGGGATTTCTTCGAGGGCGTAAATTATACCGTAATTGCACAGGTTCCTCTTGCTTTGCCTCCTTATCTTTCCTATTTTCTGTTGTTGTTTCTTCATCTGGTTCCACGGCTACCCCTGCGTCTGGATCTTCTGCATCTTCTTGTGGTTCTTTCGCAACAGCTAATTCCTTTGGCAGTATTGGCACTCTGGGTTGGTAGACAGGTGTTAAACGGTTTACATGAACCCACTTTGATGGAGTTCTTGGGTCGTCAATGAGTTTTATCTCAGCATTCGGGAATCGGAGCCCCACAATGCGATACGGTCCTGTCCACAACTTAGAGAACTTGGGACTTTGATCTCTCGGAACCATAGGTGTATACAGCCACACTGGATCACCTAACTGGAATTCGGGAAGATGCACTGATTGATCGTACTGGGTTTTCATGTGGGAATGTGCCTTTTGGTACTCCAGCTGTGCACAGGACCAAGCACCCTGCAATTTCCACACCAACTGATCGCGGTAGGTCGGTATGTCTGTGTAACGACGATCTGGAGCTACCAAAGCTGTTTCAACAGCAAGCAGGCATCGCGACCATACATTGTACAACAAAAAGAATGCTGTATCTCTTGTAGCCTCCTGTGTGCTGGTACGATAGCAAAAGACTGCCAACTGCAACCATTTGGCCCAATCTGTGTGATTTCCGTTCACAAACTGACTCAAGATGTTCTGGAGCGTTCTGTTCAGTCGTTCCACCTTTCCATCGCATGCAGGATGCCAAGCAGTAGTCCAACTCTGGTTCGTGCCCATCAGCTTACAACACTTCTCTCACAAGTTCTGATGTGAACTGTGTTTCTCTGTCTGAGAGCAACTGTCTGGGTGCTCCATGCCTGCACAAGATGTTGTCAATGATGTGTTGAGCAATTGTTTCTGCTTTCATATCCCTGGAGTCATAAATGGCGGCTGCGCTGCTACTGACTTTCAGAGTGGTTTTATCATTACCAGCTAACCGCGCGCGCCATTCATAAAGTGTAGCCAGCTGTATGGCTTTTTCTGGAGTTCCTGGATCCTTGTCTTCGACTTTGTGTTTCAAAGCAGGCAGAAGGCCTCTGAGGAAGATGTTCCTAGCCAACGTATTGCGTACATTCTCTGGAAAATCGGCATACACCTCTTGCAAAAGTTTGCTAACTGTGGCTGCGTACTGTTCTACAGTTTCGTTCATCTGCTGCACTCGTTTCATCAGTTCGGTAGCTTTAAACTGAGCGTGCTGCGGTGGCGTAAAGCGCTGGGTTAGTCGCTGCACCAGCTGATCATAATTATTTCGGACGGCGGCCGGCAAGCTGTCCAAAAACTCTCGTGCGGGCGAATGAATGTAAACAGGTAATGCCCGGCGTCTACGCTCATTATTCCAGCTGCACGCTTCGGCTATCCATAGAAAATGATTCTGCAGCCACTCAGCGAACTTGTCGTCAGCTTTGTCACCTTTAAAACAAGGTATAGCAGGTTCTGACACATGTAACCCAGGCAGACTCTGGTCGTTTCGCCTCTCAATTTCCGTTTGAGCTGTCTGGATCTGACATATGGCGTTATTGGTTTGTTCAGCTGCATTTCGGATCTGCTGTACCACATTCTCCATTACTGCAGTTTCTTATCAGCGTCTGGACCTTTCTTCTCTGTCGATTGTCTGCTGCTGTTTCTTCGGTGTGAAGGTGGGTTTATACTTCGTCCACGCGGACAAAACGGACACAAGCGGACAGGTTGTCCGCGCAGCAGTTTATACTTTGGCGGAGCGGACACGAGTGTCCGCCAGACAGTCTATACTTTTCCGCGCGGACATGCCCACGCGAACACAAAATCGGTGTCAGCGCGTGTCCGCTTCTGTCCGCCGAGCGAGTTGAAAAATTTCAACTGACACTTTGTCCGCGTCGCTATTAGTGCTGTTTGTGCTTGTTATATTGCAAGTCTGAGTTCACAATTTTATCACGTTTGATGCTGCGGTTCCGGAGCTGTTAGGATTAGGTCAAATTAAGAGAAAAACAACAAAAAAGAGATGGTGTAAGAACATTGTAGTACGTACTTTATGTTTGGCCTATCGATCAAACTGAAATCATGGCAAGTTTCGCAGCGGCTGCACCAATTTGAAATTGTGAAAGCTTCTACTGTAACCCATTCTCTGACTGTTGCAGACACCTTTGACAGCCTGAGCCTAATCGACAACGTGATTAATGACAGTTTCGTAGTAGTATATATGTGATAGATGGGCCGGAAAAAAGGCCCTGCGTTTTCTGGAAGGCGGTAGAATGGGTATGAAGTCACTTCTGAAAAAGGTTGCAATTTGACTGGCATCTGACGACCGAAGGGCTATGGGCTGGCTGGCAAGTGTCCATATAATGGCCGGAAAACTGCAGGGCTTTCGGCGGGGGGTTAGAGGGTTTTTAAATTCGCTTTCCCAACATTTCGGAGGGGGTATGGGCCGTTGGGGGTATGGCCATTCGCGTATCTGTTTCGCGCACGGTATGGCCAGATCTGGCCACCTAATAATACATGTACGAAATGGCGTGTACGAATTTGATAGTGTACGATTTGCGCATCTGACACGCATTTGATACATCGTACACGTCTTTCTTACATGTCGCATTATTTTCCAACGGGGTGTATCAAATTAATACATCGGGATAGGAGAAAATATACAGAAGTAAAACATGATACTAGATTGCAACACAAAAAATGCCTCTCCAACCAAAGTTTATTAAACTTTTTTGAAGAGTGCTGAGAATTCTAACTAATGTCAAACAATTAAGCCTAATTATGGTTGAGCAGGTTTCAGAAGCACTACCGTTAAAACTTGTCAAAAAAGCACAGGTACATAGGTGTTCGGCCAGGCAAGTGGAGACGGAGAGGTTCATGTGGTCATGCGTGGTGTGTGTGAGTGTGCATGATCGGAAAGGCCCGTATTTTTAAATTGGGTACCGATTTTTCTCTATTGGGCAATAACGACATGCGCCGAATTTCTCTCTGGCAACGCCTAACCTGCACGGGGATACCAACGTACTACACCAACACCATTAGATGAAGCTTCCCGTCCGCCCGATCCCGCTTGTTCGACCGACCACCCTAACTTAAAGCCTTAGTTTTAATAGGCTTATTTTTATGTTTAGGTTAAGCTCAGGCTATGCCCAGAAGGCTTTATTATACTGGGTTTAGTTTTATGTTCCAAGAGGCTAAGGCTCAGGCTAAGGCGGTGATGTGGAACGCTGGTACAGATTAGGTTTGCCGACCGAATGCTTTACCTGTTGTGCTGTTGTTGTGCCAGCAAAACCTGAAGAGACAAGAGAGGTCACCGAGTTGGACGGATTTGTCTCTGGATGGAGTGTCGGTCACGACTACAAATGAGCTGTCAGCTACAGGACGGCCGGCGGTAGGTATCTTTTTTCCTGTGTGTCAGTATACCTACTATTTTTTTAGCCTACGTTATTTTAGTTAATACTGCTAGCTTAGGTGGTACGTGGTACCGGTCATACATGGAACAGGTCATCCGCCGAAAGGGGAGGAGGGGTTGGGGGCATACATGGGCCGGAAAAATTCGGAGGGGGTTGGAGACCTCGGGGGGTATGGCCGGCCGAGGGGGAAGGGTATACCCCCCTTACCCCCCGGCCCATGTATGGCTGGGGGCGTCTGGCGCCGGCCGGTGGGTCGGAGCCCAAATTTTAGGGAGTGGGATTGGGCACTAAAAATGCTCAAAGATCGCAATTTTTCGGTAAAAAATCGTTAATTTGGGTTCAAATAGAGCTAAAAAGTCCTGTTTTACAGGCAATTTTGATGTGACTGTGATTCTCTAGCCGGATCCGGCCGGCCGCCATTGATAATTACACTCGCTGGCCGGCCGAGTTGGTCACTCAGTATCGATATACCCTCTAAAAGCCTTCAACCGAGTCATGCCATAAACCTTAAACGCAAAAGGTCCAGATAAAGTTTTTCGGCCCAAGCGAAGTTTGTAAAAAGTTAAGTTTGCCTTGCATTCTGCAGGGGTTGCACAAAAGTAAGACATAGACAAAAGAGGCACGGGGTCATCTGACTGTGTTGGCCCCATAGACGCTGAGCTGTCTTACCTCCCCTCTTCTGGTCCAGTCAACCCCTTTTTTGGATTTTTTAGTGAATTTTCAATCAAAATAGTAACTGAACTGATATAAAGAATAACTGAACTGATTATACTAAACTGTGTTGGCGTGGTTTCAAACAAACCTCCGCCCGACCAACTGCACTGCGTCACAGATAAAACAAAACGGCTTTGCAGCGGAATGCTGCTGACAAACTGCTTGTTGCATTTGGCTCTAGATATGGAAGGCTGCTAAGGCATCTGGTTGCTACTATGTTAAACCAGCTGGACCATGTAGCCGGAAATTGAAGGGCGTGCTAGATTGTGCGTTTTGTCTTTGGTTTTGTCTTATTCTTAACATCTGCATTTTTCAACTATTTGCAAATATCGGCCTTTTCACCAAGCACTCCTGCCCGAAAATTTTTGACTAAATCTGTAAAATACAGTATAGATAAAAAAAATGTCCCATCGCTTTTTCGGCCTTCACTCAAACGTTTCGTTCTCAGGCACTTCTTTACCGATTTGGCTCAAAATTTCAGCAAAAATTAACAACATGGTTGACTAAATATTCTGCAAGTTTGGTGCGAAAATTCCGACTCATACTGGTTTTATGACCCAAAAACTAGGAATGAGGGTGGTCCACGCAAATTTATTTTTTTCGGTAATACAAGTTTGAGTGAAGGCCGAAAAAGCGATGGGACATTTTTTTATCTATACTGTATAAGGCAAAAACGGTTTTACTCTTGGTCGGACTTTTTAGGCTATAAATTCTGTCTGGATTTTTTGCAGTGTGTTCTATAGAAAAATAGCCGATCCCATGGGCAGAAAAAATGCAGGGAGGGCTAAGAACTTGACAGAAGACAAGAGGTAAATAAAACCTATATAGAAAGTGACGGAAACGTATTGTTCCTAAGCCTACACCGGTGAGGTGAGCCTAAGATTAAACCTTAACCAACTTAGCCTAAGTAACTAAACATAGAGGTGCCTGAACGGTTTGTGCCCATTTCTCTCTTTCCCAGTTCTGTCTTTTAAGCCTCAGCCAAAAAAGTCTAAAGTCTAATCCATGCTTAATCCTAACCTACTAACCTAGGTAAGTCTCAGCTTGAACCAAAGCCTAACACCTAGCCTAAGTCTGAGCCTGAGTCTAAGCCTGAGAAAAAACCCAAACTGGACAAGCAAGTCTAAGCCTAAACTTAGTCTAACATACATCTGTATATCATTCTAAGCCCGTTTTATTTGAAAAGAACAGAATCGGGAACACGCCGGGCTAAATCCAGGTTATAATTTGCTTTGAGAAGCTTAGAACTTAACCTTTGCCTGCTAATTGAATCATGTTTTTATTTCAGTGTACTCTGCAGCAAATGGGCGGCTTGGTTCTGGCACAGAGCTTCCTGTGGATTCAAGTTTTCTTCTGCCTACCTGGTTTCTACTCTCAGCAAATAATCTGCCCGGGATCAATTATTTTGACGTTTGTCAGGTTCGTTTTATTGCTACAGTGTTTTGGTTTGTGCGCGCTTTGGGCAGTATTTTATGTTGAGGCAAAAATCGTAGGTTTAAGAATCCAAATTGCGTTAAGAGCTAAAAAAGCATGTTTTAATCCACCTGGACAAAATATGCCAATGTTGTGCTAACAGATTCAGTCAGGGTGGGTGCCGCAGTTTGCTCGCGGCAGGGCAGTAATAAAAGAGTAGGCAGTAAAATCGTTTTACCTCTGCCATGTCTGTGAAAAGTGTTTTGTCTGTTGCCGGAAAATATGCTAAGTCAAAACAAAATATGGCAATAGATTAAAAGTTGAGCACATAACGTATAAAATACACTATTTAAACAAAAAATGATGTGATTAGTTCGAGACCGTTCGTATAAATTGTGTCAGCTATTAGTGGGGTCAGACAAGATAGTTCTGCGCAAAGTCCCTTGTGAACACGTGTGACCCCGTCCCCAATTGTATTGTTGGGGCGGGGCGCCGCCCTAATGTGCCGTGACCTGCTGGCCGGCCGGCCAAATTGCTTTGTGCTGTGCACAACTGGACATTGACGACGACAGGTCATTGACCACTCTAGGCAAAACGATTGCAATGCAAAGCAAGGAGGGAGCCTGCGAATTGGGTCCTTTTTGAAATAGTCGAAATTTTCGAAACTTTGACTGTGACAAGGTCCGGTTATGAAACTCCGAGGTATAGTATCGAACGCGAGCAACAGTGCACTACCCTAGAATAAATTTGCGATCGATCTGCAACAAAAGTTTTCAATCTAACACTATGTGCGGATAATTAATTACCTGCCACTATGATATTTTCGCCATTCTTCTGTCATTTTTCTATAATTTCAGACGGTAAATTGCTAAGATTTGCTCTACCTAACTCAGCCATTTTAGGTCAGCTAGAGCCCAGACAGGAAGAAGACGGACGGTTACAATGACAACGAGGCCGAGATAGAGGGACCGTCCGGTGACGGCGAAAAAGGATCGGCTGCGCTCAATGACGGACGCACAGGGGCACTTGTTCTACCTTGCTTGGTCAGTGCATATTTGCGTAGTACAGTTAGGTGCATCTACCTTGCACAGGTCAGCGCAACCACTACCTGGTATTATTAATTGCCAGAAGAGACTGTACAAATCAGTTGATTTTTTGTTAATATCGAAGCTGTGTCGAGTTAGAACCGAACGTGAATTCGTCGTTTTTCAAAGTCCATTTTCTGCTAAAAGGAGACTTGATTCAAGTTTTGTTCAACCGGATTTAAAATAACCGCAAATCGTTACCTATATAGCACCGCTTTTTCTCTTTCAGCACTTTGGCATGGTCCCCACAAATTTGATTCTTTCTTAACTACTGGAAATTGGCATTTTCGTGGATTTTTTCGTGTTCCTCGTTCTTGTGAAAAAACGACGAATTCGGCGCTAAATGTTCAATCGAAAATTGAGAGGGTAGAGGCTGGCTGAAAGGGGGGTAGGTCAGAGCCAGAGGGGGTCAGCCTCCCCTTCAGCCCCATTCCCCATGTCTAGTTGTTAGGTACGTATACCGTCTTGTCACTAGGTATCACTACATACCTAACAGTTGTAACGGACGTCATTTCAAAGCTCTTCTCTGTAGTCCTCCACATAATGTTAAACCCACGGGTCAGGAAAAATGGGAGCAGGTTTTTGTAAATCTAAGTTATGCTGATTGGGAACAAATCTGGATTTCCCCAAAGAAACTGACAGCGGAAACCAAGCTTCAAGCGTTTCAATTTAAAGAACTACACCAGATACTAGTTACAGGTAAACTTCTGCATCGATACAAAATCGAACCAAACGATTCATGCTTTTATTGCAAGTGATATATGGATGATATTACCCATGCACTTTTAGAATGTCCTCTTATTTCTCATTTGTGGGCCCAAATCGCACAAACATTTCAGCACATAGAACATCAAGAAGTAGACATCTCGCCATTGGCCATTCTACTAGGTTACTCAAAGAAGCCAAATATAGAAAAATGGATGAGATTTGCGTTAATTGCCAAACACATTATGTATGCTTGTCGCAGTACAAAAAGTGTACTTTCAGTGCAGTCATTTATGACAAGACTTACTGCAAAATTTTCTGTTGCCAAGTGTGTTCATGACCAGAAGCAAGAGCACAACAAGTACAGACATCAACCATATGAATTTGTAAAATGGATAGCTATCTAAATTGATGTACCCCTCCCCCATATTGTGATTTCAATATGTGTTGTCTGTTTATGATGTACATATCTGTGTGTCTCAAATTACTTCTGTATTAACCTTTCAATAATAATAAAAAATGTTAAAAAAAAGACAGTAACAAAGTCGCAACTGTCGAATTATTAGAAAGATACTGCAGTTTATCAGGAAATTCTATTTGCGTTGTAAACTAATGTACATATCTTGAAATGTGACCAAGAAACGTAGAACTGGCGCCAAGTGAACAGTGCAGTATGTGCCAGGGATACAGTGCAATATGTGTGCAAAAAATCACTGAACTCGGTGCAAAATTGGCAAAGATATGCTCTTTACGAGGCAATCTTACATTGGGCAAATTTTCGACCTGACAACTTTCAAGGCCCAAAAACTCAATTAGACGCCCATTTTTTTCTCGATTTTTTTTGTGCTATCAAAAGCGAATAAATAGCGCTACATTTTTATGAAATAAAATAGCGGTAGTCGCACTTTTAGGGGGGTCAAATTTGGCCCAGAAGGGGTTCGAAAAATATTTTTTCTCTCAAATTCGGCCATGTAGGGTATCGTTTGAAAGAGAACGCTCATGTGATTAAAAATATGCAATTCGCAAGTTTATACGTTCACTGGTTCCAGAGTTATAAGCCGAGATCTGAGGTTCGGTCGAAAAATTGACTCTCACGAAAACGACCGGGAAGGTGATAAAACATCTTTTTAGGTTAAATTAGACCAAAATACAAAATTTTAGCCAAATCGGAGAGATAAAGTTGAGATTTGTCCGGAGGTTAAGGAGCAAAAGTCGATTCCTAGAAAAACCGGCTCTTAAATTTTCTGACCTATACTTTTTATGTGATGAATCAATAGGTCTTTAGTAGAAAACACCACCACTGTGGTATTTTTGCTCTGCGATACCGCTTGGGGTATTTATCCTTCGAATTGGTACCGGTACCGGTACCATATATGGTGCCACTCTGTTCAGATTTCGTACCATATATGGTAGTGGTACCATATATGGTACAGGCACCCATGGCCATGGGTAGGGGTACCATATATGGTGCCAGTACCATATATGGTACCGGTACCTTATGTGGTACCACCACAGTTTTTGTCAAATTTTCGTTTTCAGAAAAAAAATTTTTTTTCGCCCCCTTTGCGCCCCACTAGCTCGTCTGGAACCGCCAAAACTGGGTTGGGGGGTTCCAGACGAGCTAGGGGGGCGCAAAGGGGGCGAAAAAAATTTTTTTTTCTGAAAACGTAAATTTGAGAAAAGTTTCTTAAAGCAGTCTAAAAGTACTCTAAAACCCCCAATTTTTAAGTCCGAATTCGTACTAGTAGGTGGAAAACCGGACTTGGAAATATTTGACCTGAGAAAAGTGCGAAAATTTTGCGACCGGAACATGTTTGATCTCAATTTTCTCACGTTTTTCGGGTCTGAGCAAACAATGCTTCACACCAAACGGTAGGTAATTGATAGCGCAACATTTTTCTGAAATAAAAAAAACTGGGTAGGGGGGGTTCCAGACGAGCTAGGGGGGCGCAAAAGGGGCGAAAAAAATTTTTTTTCTGAAAACGAAAATTTGACGAAAGTTTCTTAAAGCAGTCTAAAAGTACTCTAAAACCCCCAATTTTTAGGTCCGAATTCCGAGTGTGAAGCGAGAAATTCGAGTTTGAAATTTTGGTCCCATAGTTAAGCAGACCGATTTTCGGAAGGCTATATCTCAGGACAGGAGCGTCAGATCCATTAATCCTTTGCAGCTGAAAGATAACTCATAAGTATCTATTAGTGTACCAACTTACAGCTCTCTAGCTCAAAGTTTCAATTTTGGGTCTGAATAGGGCAAAGGACCAAAACGCGATCTGACCAGAGAACGACTCTTAAAATACTATTAAAAATAAATTTTAATATTCAGTCCCTGTGTGTATTTTTAATTTAATTTAATATAATAGTAGGGTGTCTATTTTAATATTAATATAGATTTAATACTATTAAAATGGCACTATTAATAATAGTTTCATTTTAATATTAATATATTTAAATAACAGTAGTACAAAGTTGACGCATGAACTCCAACGCTATCGTTAGACTTTAGGCGATAATGTAATATAACGTTTTTTCGGTGACCGCCTTTTGGTATTGAAATTACCAAATTTCACTTTTTTGAAATTTCTCGAGAATTGGTCAAGCCTAGTGCACCAAATTTTAACACATAAAATTGCCCGAGTTTGGGCACCTATGGTCCACATTTCAGCCTATTTGGTCAAAATTTGCGGAAATGGCAGTGAAAAGAAATGTGATCATTTTTTCGGTGATCGGCTTTCACTATTGATTTAACATATTTCACTTTTTTTTAAATTTCTCGGGAATGAGTCAAGCCTAGTGCACCAAACTTTAAACACATAAAATTGCACGAGTTTTGGCACCTATGGTCCAAATTTCAGCCTATTTGGTCAAAATTTGCGGAAATGGCAGTAAAAAGAAATGTGATCATTTTTTTGAGACACCCTGTATATGATACCGGGACCTTATATGGTGTCGGTGCCATGAACGGCGTTAAGTGCCTGACTGTATTTCAACCTATCTAAATGAAAAATAAGCCAAACAACCTTGATTCTAGCGAAAAATCGGACTTTCTGGCTTACCATCATCTCAACCCTCATCAGCCGCCGCTACCCCCTCCAGCCAGCCCTCTTAGAATTTAAAAATTAATCACTCTTAGCCGTAATGATATCCCATGTCTGTCAACAGTGGCAGTTCGCCAAAATTAAAGTCCTTCCCAAAAAAGAGCAGACTGGCGGTTTTTTGCGAATAACTCCTTATGGGTGCATCGGAGCGCTTTTTGCCTCATAACCAAAGTTGTAGAGTGGCTCGAGCTCGGTACTCTGGTGCAACCTAATCTGCGCAACGCTCCATGGTAATGCTAATCTGGCAACGGAAAGAAATCAGCTTTTTCTGTAGTTTGGATGAACGCGAGCTTTTCAGTGAGTTATATATAATCTACAGACCTCGCTGACTTCAAAAATGTATTCATATTTCTTCTAGGTGGAACGGTTCCAGAGTTATACACCATCAAACTTGGCCGAAAATGCTAAATATGGCCACTATTGGCGATTTTCAGATTTCTGGGGGCGGGATTGGAATAACTCTGGACCAACTCAGCTAATCAGGCTGAAATTCACATATATGGTGTAAAATTTAGTTTTACGCCGATTGAGACACATGAGAACCCTGAAAAATTGACCCTGGTACCGTAATCCCGATTTTTTCAACTTTAGGTCATTTGATTTTTTTTGCTGGTATGTAGAAGCTTAACCCCTCCGCCGTGGTTAAAATGTACTTTACAGTGTTTTGAATCGATTTCAGTCCATTCTGAAGCCATTCGGATACTGTAGTGTGTGGTCCTGGCACGAAAACTGCATTTTGTCAGTTTACGTGGTTTCTGCTTTAAGGAAATGATGGATGGAGTAGGAACAAAGGGTTTTCGCGTTCAAGAAACCCATTTCTGACATCGCCGCAATCACTGCGTTACTGTATTTTGAGGTCCCAACGCGAAAATTTTTATTTTGCGTTTATGCATTCCTGGTGCAAGGAAACGCTCTATAGAGTAGGCAATAAAGGTTTTCAGGGGTGGGTAATCTATTTCTGACATCACATAACCATCAACGCCGGGTTACTGTATTTTGAGGTCCCGCTCAGAAAATTGTTATTTTTTGCTATTTGGGTGTTTCTGTTGCAAGGAAACGATGAATTGACAGGCACTAAAGGTTTTCGGCATCAGAGAATTCATTCAGGACATAGCGAATGTTACTGGATTACTGTATATTGTGGTCCTGGAATGAATCTAAAAACTCATAAGTTTGATTACCTACTTTATTCAGCTTTCCTCTGCAACAGAAGCACCCAAATAGCAAAAAATACAATTTTCGTGTCGGGACCTCAAAATACAGTAACCCGGCGTTGGCGGTTATGTCAGAAATAGATTCCCCACCCCCGAAAACCTTTGTTGCGTACTCTATAGAGCGTTTCCTTGCACCAGGAATGCATAAACGCAAAATAAAAATTTTCGCGTTGGGACCTCAAAACTCAGTAAAGCAGTGATTACGGCGATGTCAGAAATGGGTTCCTTGACCGCGAAAACACTTAGTTCCTACTCCATCCAGCATTTCCTTAAAGCAGAATCCATGTAAACTGACAAAATGCAGTTTTCGTGCCATGACCACACACTACAGTATCCGAATGGGTTCAGAATGGACTGAAATCGATTCAAAACACTGTAAAGTACATTTTAACCACGGCGGAGGGGTTAAGCTTCTACATACCAGCAAAAAAAATCAAATGACCTAAAGTTGAAAAAATCGGGATTACGGTACCAGAGAGAGAGAGAGAGAGAGAGAGAGAGAGAGAGAGAGAGAGAGAGAGAGAGAGAGAGAGAGAGAGAGAGAGAGAGAGAGAGAGAGAGAGAGAGAGAGAGAGAGAGAGAGAGAGAGAGAGAGAGAGAGAGAGAGAGAGAGAGAGAGAGAGAGAGAGAGAGAGAGAGAGAGACGCTCAATAGCACTGGTCCGGCCGGTGCCCTCGAGCTCTACCCGAAAAAACAAACAAAAACTAAGCAATACGCTACATCTATTTTTTAAACAAACAAAAACTAAGCAATACGCTACATCTATTTTTTGGAGGAGACGACCGGGAGAGCTCTTTCTAGTTCTTAAAATCGGTTGGATCAGTTGAGGTGGTGAGAATTGTTTGTAGTGAGAGTTGGGCTCTAAAAGCTCAACTGGTGCCTTGTTGGGTTTAGGTAGATTGAAGCTACAGTAACCGGTAATTTCTAGTTCCATCACTTCTAGTTCTTACACCCTGTTGGTTACTGTTGGTCTTGAGTGAGATACCCAACATAGGTTTAAAGTTGCTTGTGTGCTATTTAGGTAGTAACGCGGTAACGCTAGTAGCGCCGTGATTTCTAGTTCAAAGGCTGGAAGTAAATTCCGGTTTTTTTGGGTCAACCTGTACAGTTTTCTGACTGGATAAAATTTCTTTGAGGCCAAAAATGACGTTGTTCCGCAGCCCAAATGCCCAATTTGGCTACACCAATAAATGCAGAAATAATAGCGCTACAAAGTTCTGAAATAAAAAAGCGCAGGCAGGGGGGTATTTTGGGGGGTTTTATGGGGTCAAAGGGGGTCGAAAACATTTTTTTTCCGAAATTTGTAGATGTAAGTAGTGTGTTTCAGAGACATACAAGCAACTAGTAAAATCCCCAAATATCAGTTCACAACTCGCACTAATTCCCGAGAAAATAAGCTCCAAATGTTTTGTCCCATAGTAGTGTTGTTACAATACCAAAATTTCCGTTTGACTATGACTATGACTACCACTCGTTTGAGTACAATACTAGGGTAGTCAAATTTGACTATATTGTAGTCAAACCATTTGACTACCATGACCACCGGTTTGACTACTTTGACTACTTTTTGAAACAGAGCCAAATAGACATTTTAAGCGATTTATATGCTTCAGTCACCAAGTGTCAGTCAAAAATGACTTTGATTGAGTCGATGAATCGTTTACTTTAAAATGAACAGTATAGTTAACTGCTAAAAATTAACCCAGAATTGTTTAATTTTCAAAAATTTCTATGTAAAAAAACATCTTTCAGAAAGAAACGCAAAAATAGACAAATACTCACTTTAGTTTGGTGTCAAATCAAAGTGGTTCTTGATTTTTCTTTTGTTCTTCTTTGCTGCATAAGAGAGATATTGTACATACTGTATGTCACAGTTTTCACCCTGACGAAACTGTGGAATTTGCCCTCCATCAAGGAGAGATTTGCCGACTGACACCTGTTATCAGTTCACAATTTTAGAGAAAAGGGTTGTTTGTCCTCTAAAGAGCTAAAACTGAAACAAATTTTTAGAATATTTAGTTAGGTACGAACCGTAAAAACATGGAAAATATGCGTGAAACGCCTGCTGCTTATAACAAAACGTAGTCATAGTCAAACGGTTTGACTACCTGGTCTTCGTTTGACTACGTATTTATGGTAACGAAGGTAGTCAAACTTTGACTTTGACTACCTGTCCGTTTGACTGCGATATCACAAAAGTATTAACTATGACTTTGACTTTGACTAGTAGTCATAACAACACTATCCCATAGTTAAGGAGCGAAAATTTCCGGACCGCATTATTCCACTCTGGAGCGTTGAATCGAACTAATCTTTGCAGATCCAGTATAACTCATCAGATGCTACTACCACACCAAATTTGGGCGGAATCGGTGACAGTCAAAATTTCAACTCTCAATACCAAGGGTCGATCGGCCCAGAGACCGGCTCTTAAGACCAGGTCAAAAGCGTCAGCAACGTTTTGAAGAGTTAGAGAAGCTGTCTGCAGTAGAGATGGAGCAGCTAAACCAGCAGATTCAGCAGATGTGGGAGCAAATACTGGTGCTTGAAGCACGGAATATGGAGTTGCAAAATGGTGTGGATGCCGCAACTCGAGCAACGCCCCTCCACCAGACGTTGATTACTGGAGCTGGCAGACTTTGCCCCAAGTTTTGAGGCACTCTGGAAGAGAGTTTTAATGGGTTTTACACTGAGTTTATGCTGGTAACGACGTGTTTAGGGGTGAATGATGCGGTTAGACTGCAGGCATTACCCTATTATTTTGGGAAGCACGCCGCGGATGTGTACACTGCGCTCCCAGATGCAGATAAGGCTAATTACGGCAGATTAGTTGCCGGGATGGGGGCAAGGTTCGAGTGTCCTGCCTATCAACGATGTTGTATTGCTGACTAGGGAACGACCGGAACCGGATTTTTGGGTCCGATCGGAATCGGAATCGGAATCGGAACTCAAGTACAGTTCCGAATCGGAATTTTTCGGAATCGGAACTTTTTTGAAAAACGGCTTAAAATTTTGGAATAACCTGTTTTTGGCAAAGAAACAGTGTTTATGCAACCATCCTTTACAATTCCATGCAAACATCCAGTACAAATCACCATGTCAAACGATAACAATGCATAAAAATCGCCAACCATCAATAGGTAAAATTCAAAGCGCGTAAATTATACTTTAAAAACAACAATTTTTCAACGTTTTCAGTAGAGTGCGAACTGGTATTGGGTAGTGGGTGTTTTGGCGGTGTTTTCCAGGTTTGGTATTGGGTTTTTTTATGCCCCAATACCCAATACTAATTAGGACCTATAAAAATCGCTCTCGAACTGAAAAACTGACCTGAAAAAAATCGATGATTCATCGATCATTACAGTACCTAGGTATAGCCGTTTTAGCGTTAATAAACTAAAGGTTAAGACTGTCTTAAACTGTTTGCTTTTCTAAGTAGTGCACCAGTAATTAGTGCAATTTCTCTGTTCTTATCAAAGATAAACGTTTGTGATTCAATTGAAATTTGTTATTTTTAATGATACAGAATGTATTAGTACTGTACCCAGGGGGTGCGGTCTGGCATAACCCTTTCCGGTGGAGTAAGAACAAAAAATCTGCCGAAAATAAGAAACACTGTAATACAGTAGATCATGTACGGACTAAAACTGTTAATTTTTGCTTATTTTACCCTCCAGAACGGCTTCTAAATCTTTTTTAAAGGCTAATTTTTCAAAATATCTCGCCCTAGTTGGACAATGGCCCAACCAAGCCTCTTCGAAATTTTAATCCCTGTGAAAGAAATCCTGTGTACACCACTGGAATGTACCTTTTCACTGAAATGCAATTTTTGGCTCAGTTACGCAAGTATTGGGTATTGGGGGTCTCAGGTATTGGTGTTGGGGTATTGGGTTTTTCAGGTATTGTTCGCTCTCTATTTTTCAGTCTTCAAGTGACTTCTGTCGCCTTCCAAAATGTGTTTTGCCACTTTAAACGTCCGTTCACTGGCTTTGATCAAAATTTTTGAGGCATTTTAAAGACTGCCGAGTTGTTCAGACTCAGGTGCTTCCACAATGGAGTAGTGCTAACTTTTATTTTTACTTAGTGGGATTACAGCAGGTTATTGATTACTAAACTATGTAGATTGTCGATTGCACAGCAAAGAAGACACGCAATAGTACACAAGAAATGGTGTTTGATCTCCTAAAAATTTAGCAAAAGTTCCGAAAAATTCCGAGACCTCTGAGTTCGGAATCGGAATCGGAATCGGAACTGCCAGTTCCGATCGGAATCGGAATTCCGGTCGTTCCCTATTGCTGACGTGATGTCCATGAGACAGAGGGAAGATGAAACGGTAATAGCTTTCTCAACCAGATTGAAAAAGCGCCTGAGGGCTGCAATGCCTCAAATGCAGGCTGCAGAGTTAGAGCGGTTGTTGTTAGGATTTTTCCAGAACGGTTTGAAACCTAGCTTTAAATTTCACGTGCATATGGCAGGTAATGTCCAAACTATGGCTGAGATGGAAGAAGTTGCTCAGCGGGCTGAAACCGCCATGCAGGATATGTTTGGTGTGCTACCGACCAGAAAAGGCCCATACGCTGGTTTTGTGGGCACAGGCCAAGAGTACACTGATGAAAGAAAAGGCATTAGAGGGCCGAGTGAGTTCAGTATGGCAGTTAAAGAGCCGCCAATGAGCAATGATAATGTTCAAATTATGACTAAGACTATTTTGGATGGTATAGCTGCCAGTGTAAAACAGGCAATGCGCTCAGAAATGCCGAGATTTACTGAGGAGTGGTACAACCCTCCTAGACAGGTGGACAATGGTCAACTATGGACCTCTTCTAGTTCTGGCTTCAGTCAAAGGAAAGCTTGTTACAGTTGTGGTGAAATTGGTCATTTGCAGCGAGAATGCAGAGCCAAAGAGGCAGCATATTCAGATGCGCCATGGTCCAATGGCAGAAGGGGAAATACAGTAGGAACAGTCTGTGAAGTGACAGAAGAGTTTTATCCTTCTATTTGTGGCCTACCACATAACGAGTATGAGACCGATAGCCAGCAAGAAATGCAAGCTAGAATTCAGGAGTTGGAAGAAAGAGAGCATCAACTAAACTCTGGAGCATTCATACGAGCTCATATGCTCAAGCGTCCAGTAGAATGCCCTTTCCAGCTGGTACTCGATGCCGATAGCTGTCCTACAGAATGGGGTGGAGCTGAACTCAAGGTACTAGATGAAGCAGAGCCACATTGCTATGAAGAGCATGATGGTACTGAAAACCAGGAATTACCTCATAGTCCTAAGCTGAATTCTCCATGGGCTGACGATAGTGATGGCACTGATAACTTCAGCAGAATTGCCAAACTGTTTAAACATGGTGGAACCTTGAATTCACAAAGAACTAAGAAGAACACACAGTCATCTCAAATGAGTTTGACTGAGAAAAGTCAAATGTCTTTTGATTTGCTAGAGCAAGATGTTCAGCCCTTCAATCATGATCAGTGCAAATTGGTGCCGCATAGTGCAGTATACGATAAGGTTATTGAGCTGCAATTGAGACAGAATGAAAAAGGACACTGCTACTCATGTGGTGAGTTTGGTCACAATAAGCGCGAATGTTCCTGGAATAATACAACATATGGTTGTCAAAACAAAAGGGATAGCGGCCATGCTGTCACTCTGAATAGTTATAGGAAAAGCAACCCTGATGTTTGGGAAGAGTCAGTTAATCAAAACAAGGTAGAGCAAATGCAGAGCCAGGTTAGAGAACCGGCTGAGCAAGAGTTTGCCTGCACTGCAGTAGAAACTAAAACAGGAGCGGTCCCTAAAGAGGAGGCGAAACGCAACTATGAATTTGAGCTTGGGTCACCAAATTGTGGTGAGAGAAGTCTGCATAAGGATCTGCAGAAGTTTGACTCAGCGGATCAATTTGAGGAACGCATGGAAGTAGAGCACTGTGAAAGTCACTTCCAGGGTTGTATATTTTTCCGAAAAAAACCTCGGCCTGTTTTTTTCCAGTTTTTTTCCGGTTTTTTTCCGGTTTTTTTCCTAAATCGCGGAAAAAAACTCCAGCCCAAGTTCTGAGTATCCTAGGCTGGTTTTATGATTCCTAACGCTTTCTAGCGCCTTCCTCAGTCTTGTTAGACCAGAAATACACGTGTTACATTGATATAAATCACGAAACAGGCATGAAACAGTGCCTGACAGGTTCCATAAATAACGCTATATGCAAATTTTCTTACAGCAGTTTGCATTTTTGTTTTTTCATGCCAAATTTGGTCTTTTTTGTTGTTTTTCTAACAGTTTTGAGTCAGTATGGCCTATTATACATAGCAAAAGTCCATTTTTTAAACGAAAAATGACGTAAATTAGCTATTTTTAGCTTGAGTTTTTTTCCGCGATTTATGTTTTTTTCCGACCCTTAGGAAAAAAACCGGTTTTTTTCCGGAAAAAAACAGTTTTTTTCCGGTGTTTTTTTCCCACCTCACATCCCTGGTCACTTCTGTCAATGCACCTGTGTTTTTGACGATTTATTTGTTTTGTGTTTACCGTAATCTGGCGCCTACTGTCAAGGCGAGACCATTTCTTACCTTTCGTTTGGCCTATGCACTTTTTGTGATTTCTGATTTGAGTTGAAAGAAATCGTTGTTCGTGAGCTGCGGACTGTTTGGTTCTGAAGTAAAGTGAAGGAAGGAGGTACGTAATTGTGGGCTCACTTAGTTTACGTCGTCGCACTAGTTAATCACAACGAATAATTACTTCTGTTCAGGGTAGTGTTCGGTAGAGAACAAATAGCAATTCAACTGACCGACTCGGCTACACAACCGGCTCGGACAAGTGGTGCCTAGTCAACCTGGTCGAATCAACTTGATAATGGTCCGTGCTACTAGACCGCAAGGACGGGCGAATAAACAAAAGCGGTGAGTGTGTCTATTAGTGCGCCTGCTGTACCTAGTACTTAGCGTAGTATGCCGCCAATGAAACGCACGCCTCCTCAGCCTAAGGGAGGCAAAGGACCGAATAAAACGCCTGATGATGCGTCTTCCATTGGCCCGCCCTATACTCGCGAGCAACGTTGCGATTATTTAATTCAGGAGACGCAAAAGCTAGAGAACCGAATAAACTATCTCGCAGCAAATATATTATGAATTGATAGAGATTTTGTATCTTGTTTTAAGGAGCAATGGATTCTGTCGCATCATCTGATTTGGCTAAGGAAAAAGATATAAAAGCATTGGCTGAAGGTCGCGAGTTCACCAAAAAGCGACCAGAAATTGCTGAAAAACTAAAGCAATTCTATTTCATAGAGGTACTGCTTTATATTTCTAATTTAAAAAGAAAGAAAAGAACCCTTAGGGTCTGAGCAAACTGAGAGACATCGGAAGTGAGAAGTGCAACACTTGCGCTCAGATCAAGCTGAACAAACGTTGGCAAACCAGCAGCTGGAACACGATCGACTACAGTCAGCATACGCCTGAATGCAGGTTGTCAATCAGCGAGTTGGCTGCTGCGTATTCTGGGCGAGTGATTGATGAGCTGATTTCCGATCCACTAGTGGCTTGGAATCTTGAAGGAGAATTCCAAGAAATACTTCCTAGCGAGCTGAAGAGCGAGATATGGTCTACTATGTTGAAGTATGACTGGTGAGATGAAGTGATAGCTCGCCTATTGAATGACAAAGACCAATAAAATTAATTAGATGAATTGCTATGAATAGTTATACAATTTAGACTGAAACTTTAAAAACGCTCTGTGCAGATTTCTAGTTTCCTTGTATTTAAAGTCAATGATATGCCTTAACAATGACTTGCCACCAATCACAGATCGAGGATCTGGATCCTTTGGTCACAGCAATGAACGCGTACTGTAAGTGCGTTCTCTGCACAGGAGCTCGAGTTGAGCATCAAGGAACTTGGGGCTCAACTGGATACAGAAATTAATTCTTTTGGGCATATGGCCGCCTCGGCCAGCTCGAAAGAACACGAACTTTTTATTTAGGAACGCCAGCTCAGGGCATAGATACCGATTGGAGCTGAATGAATTATGGTACAGAGCTTTAGTTGCTGTTCACTTCTATTTTTATGGGTTACGAAATTTCTGCTGCATTATGATTTGCTCCTACCTACGTTTTTCTTTTGAATTATGACTGTGAAGTGTTTCTTGCTCAAAAATTTGTTTAATATCTATAATGTATCATGTAATTGTTTGTAACGCCATACTTAATCAAAAAGAAGTCTCAAACCTGGAGTCCAATCTGGAATTTGTCAACTCATTCATTTACAAACTTTAAAAGATGCAAAGCGAATGGGCTAGCTAATGGATAGAAATCAAATGAATGGAAAACTAAAATATTTCGCTAGAGGATCGAGTATCATTAACTATGGATTACTCATCAACCCCGAAGTTGGACTCAAACTATCGAAATTTATATATCATGCTTCGGAATGTCACTCACAAATATCGCAATATTTTCTTATTCTCATGGACTCCTGACTGACTTAGCCCACGGACTCGGAATCTATGAAGCAACCAGGAAACTTCTATTTCTATAGGATAAGTGCTATGAATTTCTGAATGTTAAATGCATTTTGCTAATGATACACATCCTTCAGTTGGATATTATAACTAACTTGCTTCTACCCTCTGTTGCTTTATACTCTTCTTTTGTTCTTATCTATCCTTTCTATTTCGCCGTTTTATCACATATGCTATGGTGTTTACATACGTTTTCTAGTTCTATTCCGTTGTTAAAGACTTATTATTCTATTTCAGTGTCGAGGACGACACTTTTCATTGGTTGGTAGGTGTGTGGCGCCAGTAATTAATTGGTATGCTGGTTTTGTAAACGTTCTCATGCTAAATTTAAAGTTGTTATTGTAAGTTGCCACCTGATTTGAATGATACCTAATTTGTACTTGTATGAATAGGCAGTCGAGAATTTTCTGTGTCGTATATAAGCGCCGACTGTAAACGAACACCTCAGAGAGAGAGAGAGAGAGAGACGCTCAAACGCCGAGACGCAGAGAGATTGGGTCGGAGAGGCCACGACTACTCCCCTCTCCGTTTTTCTAGTTCTGTTCTTCTGTTAAAATATAGATACCCAATCCTCTGCTACCTCCAAGGTGTCCGGAGTGGTCTATTGGTGAGTGCTGATTTCTAGTTCTAATAAATATATAAATAATACAAATTTTGCTCCTAATTGCACTACAAACAAGTTCTCCAAGCCGATAGCACTGGTCCGGCCGGTGCCCTCGAGCTCTACCCGAAAAAGAAACAAAAACTAAGCAATACGCTACAGTGATATGCATAAAATTATGAAGTCTGGAAGATGAAACAGCATACAAAACAATGTAATTAATTAAAGGCATATGTCTCCATTTTCCAGATTTAGTAATTGTACAGTGATTTTTGGCCTTTTTGAGAAATCGGCATCTCCACAAGACGATTTTGAACGATTTTTCAGTTAAAATCCGGCTTTTAACTTTTCTGACAAAATGCCAGATTCCTTCATTTTGTGAATGCCTCACTTGAACCTGATACCTGATTGTGTTTTTGAATTACCTGTACCTGATTTCTCTATTGTCTTTCTCAACCAACACCTGGCCCCAGTAGCTAAATAATTCATGAGATTTAGGCCAGCACGGCAAGTTTTGACTGAATAAACTAGAAGCATGTAATAAAACAGTGCCAAAAATCACTAAATTAAAACAACAGCAATCATACTGTATATAATGTATGAGCCGGAAAAATCCATAGGGAGCCTGGAGGTCATCTCAGGAATCGGTCCCAAAAAATCCAAAATTCCTATCTTGCCTTAAAAAGAAAAAAATTCGGTGAGGGGGAATGACCGACTGAGGGGGGATGTAAACCCGCCCGCTGGCCCATGTATTATGACAGCAATAATGCATGTATATTAGGTTTCTAAGAAATCTTGAAAAATCACCGCGCTACTTAGGCATTGGTTAACACTGCATTACTGTATGTGCATATCAAAAAGGGGTACAATGCTTTTTTGCATAAGATGCTGTATCGGTGGTGGTATGAGCCGAGAGTAACCAGTTCGTCAGCCAGTGGCGTATCCAGGGGGTGTACGGTGGGTACACCCTACAGTGGGAAAATATCGAAATTTTTAAAACATATTAATATAACTATACATATATGTTTTTCGCCAATCAAACATATAAATAACACATATAGTTATATGTTTCTGAAAATTGAATATGCACATATTTTTAAACATAAAACATATTTGTGCAAAAGTCGCTTATTCACTTATATTTTGTCTTAATTTCCGACAATTCAAACTTGAGATTCTGAATTTCCTGTTTAAAACGGTTTGCAACAATTTAGATAGCATACTAAGATTCAATAAGTTTAAGTGAAAGTCAGATTTTGGAAAAGTTTGCTGTCAAACAGCAACCAAAAGTTTTGAAATCATGAATTCCTATAGCAAAAATATGTATATGTTTCCAGAAACATATTGGCCTCAAAACATATAAATACAAAACATATTTGACATGCAAACATATTGAGAAACATAAACATATATGTTTTCCCAAAAACAAACATATTTATGTTTTAAAACATATACATAAAACATATATGTTTCCCACAGTAGTACACCCCCCTTTGCGGTGGAGGAAGGAAGAAAAAGTCTGTCAAAAATAAGCGAAACTAAAGTCCATGCAAAAATGATTGGCAGTGGCGGAAAAAAGCGATTTTCTCAAAAACTTTCTTCAAGACCCCAAACTTTTTTTATATCAATCGATAGCAAATTACAAGTGCTACAATATGCGAACGTCAAATCAAAGGTTCCACGCAGTTTTGTATGTGTTTTTCGGGAAAAACGAATTTTCGGCAAAATCGAGTTTTTGTAGAAGAGTCAAATCGACAAGCGGACTCCAGATTCTTATTCTACGTGCAATTGCGAGTTCGCTGATATATACATGTTTTGGGATTTTCAAATTAGTTTTCGGGAAAAACGCGTTTTTCGGAAGGGTGTGCGAGTCAAAAAATTGTCTGCGATCCATTTTACTATGGAAAATTGCCCAACATTTTTCAAATTTGACCCAAACGGTATAAACGGCCTGAAAACCGGCTCATATTCACGAGTCAAACTTAATTTTGGTCCATAGAATCCATTTTTGCAGTCCGTTTGGCGCTATGAAGTCGCGTTTTCCAGTTATTTTCATTTCAATTGTTTTTTGCAAAATTTTGTCTGACTGGAGCTGCTGCTGTGAGTCTCTTCAGATGTTGCTCAAAATGCAACTCCTGGGGTAATTTTAGATGGTGAATTCATTTCTGTCACCTAGAACACCGTTAGGTTACGGCAAACCTAACTTTCGAAGCTCTGAATACTAATTTTCGCAACAGCTAAAATCAGCTTCCTTCATAACTGGGATGATAGGATAAGCACATAAATCGACTCTAGAGTCTTCAATGACTCTAATAATACTTTGGTTACTGTTTTAGCTAAAAAGGTTGCAGTGTTATGGCCGGTCAAAGTTGATGGTCAAATGGGCCAATTTTGGCAATTTCAGTCAAATTAGTATTCAGAGCGAAACTTGCGCAGATTAGGATATACCTTGGGCAAGAACTTGCTTCTCTATAACGTTAGACATGAGGCTGGAGTCACTTGATGGCGTGAGCATTAATCAGTGTTCTTTTAACAAGCAAAGATGTCAAAGACAGATTGCTAAAATATCAAACCAAATAGGGGGTGCTCGAAAGTTAAATTTGCAGTAACCTGATGGAGTTCTAGGTGACAGAAATGAATTCACCATCTAAAATTACCCCAGGAGTTACATTTTGAGCAACATCTGAAGAGACTCACAGTAGCTGCTCCAGTCAGACAAAATTTTGCAAAAAACAATTGAAATGAAAATAACTGGAAAACGCGACTTCATAGCGCCAAACGGACTGCAAAAATGGATTCTATGGACCAAAATTAAGTTTGACTCGTGAATATGAGCCGGTTTTCAGGCCGTTTATACCGTTTGAAGAAAGTTTTTGAGAAAATCGCTTTTTTCCGCCACCACCAATCATTTTTGCATGGACTTTAATGAATTATGTACCAAAACTGTCTATTTTCTGCTTAGAATGCCTTTTAAATGCGTTTTTGAATGCTAAGTTTTCAAAATTTTCTCGCCCTGGCCACTTCAAACAACTAAAACTTGTAATTTCTGTTAATTTTAAGCCTGGAATGTGTTTTAAACGCGTTCTTGAATGCAAATTTTGCTAAATTTTCTTACCCTGCAGCCCAACCAGGCACTTTCAAAATTTTACACCCCCTTTTCCGAAATCCTGGATACTTGTCGTCAGCCTTGTGCTTAGTGTGTTTCTTGCTGGGACCACACTGTCCTCCAAACCGAACAAAACTGCATCGTTGTACGACTACAAAGTGCTGTGTTTAAAGGTGAAAATGATAGCATCAGGACCCTACATGCAGGCAACCTATCAGACTAATAATAATAATCAATACCTTCGGCCATTTAGATGGTGTTGATGCAAACACTCTACTCAAATCAAAACAGCAATTGAGACAATGGTGGTTTTTCCTTCACTCAGCCAGCAGCGTTTGCAGCATGCATAGTTTAAGAATTCACAAGCAAGTATGACTAGACCTAGTTCATAGCAGGGATGTGAGGTGGGAAAAAAACACGGGAAAAAAACTGTTTTTTCCGGAAAAAAACCGGTTTTTTTCCTAAGGGTCGGAAAAAAACATAAATCGCGGAAAAAAACTCAAGCTAAAAATAGCTAATTTACGTCATTTTTCGTTTAAAAAACGGACTTTTGCTATGTATAATAGGCCATACTGACTCAAAACTGTTAGAAAAACAATAAAAAAGACCAAATTTGGCATGAAAAAACAAAAATGCAAACTGCTGTAAGAAAATTTGCATATAGCGTTGTTTATGGAACCTGTCAGGCACTGTTTCATGCCTGTTTCGTGATTTATATCAATGTAACACGTGTATTTCTGGTCTAACAAGACTGAGGAAGGCGCTAGAAAGCGTTAGGAATCATAAAACCAGCCTAGGATACTCAGAACTTGGGCTGGAGTTTTTTTCCGCGATTTAGGAAAAAAACCGGAAAAAAACCGGAAAAAAACTGGAAAAAAACAGGCCGAGGTTTTTTTCGAAAAATATACAACCCTGGTTCATAGTGACTACTAACTACAAACTAAAAGACTACTAACTACCTGACTTTTGGGAAAAATGAGACTACAAATTAACTCTAACTACAAACTAAATCCGCTGACTACAAATTGACCACTAACTACATATTTTTTTTCGTCCCGAGTTTGTAGTCTCAAATCTTCAAATCTGCACGGTTGTTTACAGTTATTTTATAACAGTTTAAGACAAAATTTTACAAAAATCGCGAAAATTTTCCATTAATCACAGAAATAACAAGCATTGCTTGGCATCTTAGTTCATTAATCATCAAATTTAGTTTACGTACTGTAATTATAAGTGCATACATAAATGGCAACTATATTAGATCATACATGTAGCAATGGGATCTGGGGGTCTGCCCTCACCCAACTTAGGCCTGACAGCCCGAGACGATTTTTTCGACCCCCCCCTCCGGTTTTCTGGCAAGTAATTCTTTGAGCAAATTTTTGCGATTTTTTGCAATTTCAGACACAAAAATTGCCAAAATCCCCTGTAAAACAGCACTTTTTAGCTCAACCCCCTCCCTAGAATTTGGCCTCAGACCACCCAGCCCTGCCCGGTGCCAGACTGCAAACAATTCGGCGGATGACCTGTTACATGCATACATGTAACAGGTCATCCGCCGAAGGGGGAGGGGGTTGAGGGTCTGGCGTCGGCCGGGGGGGGTCTGGCGTCGGCTGGGGGGTCTGAGCCAAAATTTTGGGAAGGGGGTTGGGCACTAAAAACCGCTCAAAAATCGAAAAAATCGCAATTTTGTGGCTAAAAATCGCCAAATATCGCTAATTTTATCTGAAATACAGCTAAAAAGTGCTTTTGCAGGCGATTTTGGTAATTTTTGTGTCTGAAATTCTAATCCTCTGATCTTTCTGGCAAGTAATTTCTTGAGCAAATTTTTTTGATTTTCTAGAATTTCAAACTCGAAACATTCTAAAATCGCCTATAAAAATAACTGCATTTTCAGCTGTATTTGAGCCCACATTAGCGATTTTTTGCATTTTTACGATTTTTAGTACCCAAAACCCCTTCCCCATAAACCGATGTCGTCATTTTTGCACAGCCCCCAGGGACTACAAATTGACTACTAACCACTAACTAACTACAAACTCGGATCGCTGGCTGAATTGACTACTAACCACTGACTACAAACTGAAAAGCCTGAAAGCTTGGACCACTAACCACTAACTACAAACTCGGATCGCTGGCTGAATTGACTACTAACCACTGACTACAAACTGAAAAGCCTGAAAGCTTGGACCACTAACCACTAACTACAAACTCGGATCGCTGGCTGAATTGACTACTACCGTATAGTGCTGTTTATAGTACCCGGGTACTATATATGGCACTTAGGATTTTACGGAAATAAAAGTGAATCCATTTATAGTACCCGGGTACTATATATGGCACTCTACAAATCTGCTCTATAAGCAACTAACAATAGTATGTGAAATTGCTTGCTAAAATTACGGTCTACTTGTCAAAAATAGGTTCTTTACTTACATCAGAACCTCTATGATTGCATTATCTACTGTTTTCGTTCGCACAAACAATGTTTGCCACCAAAATCCTATAATGTTCGGACATTTTGTATTAATAACTGCTCACCGTAGAATAAAAATCTGTCTCCATTTACAGTACCCCGGGTACTATAAATGGCACTAAGTGCCGTTTATAGTACCCGGGGTACTATAAATAGGGGGGTACTATAAACAGCACTATACGGTAACCACTAACTACAAACTCGGATCGCTGGCTGAATTGACTACTAACCACTAACTACAAACTGAAAAGCCTGAAAGCTTGGACTACTAACCACTAACTACTAACTAAAATTTGGTTAGGAACTAGGTATAAGTATGACTACGCCTTCACAATCATAATAATTTCAGGATGATTATATTACAAAGCCTTTACAAAGCCAGATAATCTTATAATAACGCTTCAACAACGATTTTACAGCACTGCAGCAATGCTCAAATTGCCATTACCTAACGTGTTAAAAAGGAAAAAAATGGCCGTGTGTGACACTGAAGTTTGAAGGGCCATAACTTCAAAACTAGAAGAGATCCAAAAAATTTGAAACCAGTTTTCGAAAGCACATTTGATGGGCTATTGTGTGTTAAATTTGTAGCCCGATAGCTCGATGCCACCTAAGTGAAACATATGTATTTCTGAACACATGTTTTCCGGCCTGATCTCTGTAAAAAACTGCTTGTCAAATCGGCAATTACAGTCCGACTCCAACGTCGATAGGTGCAAATGAAAGAGCGTCATTGATTCTATAGATATTCCAGATTTGGTGAGGATTACTTTAAAAATGCGCTCACAGCGCCCAGTCAAAAAATAAAAGTTGGTCAAAAATCGGCGGCCGCGAAAACGCGTGGTTTTTCAACTTTGGGGCCGATTTCTCCAGAGTGGGTGGGCCCCCAGCCGAACTGGGTTTTGCAATATCCACACTTTAGTGGTTCAGACCAACGAATAAAAAAGGGGGGTCAAAAAATTCCATCCGCCGCCCTCATAAGGCAACCTCCCGATTTTTTTTGCAATGCCTCATAAATATATTTAAATTATAATTTACTTACCAAATGCCTAGAGAAATGTAATTAAATTAAAATTTACTTACCATTTCTGAGAGAAATTTAATTTAATTATAATTTACTTACCACATTTAATTAAATTAAGTACATTAAGTATATTTCAAATACGCCTGATTTTGGCGTCTGACACCTTCAGCTTTTCTTCCAACTATGCTGTAACAGTTATCTAGAATTAAAGCCAAACGAGGGTGTCACAGGCAGTGGCGTACCCAAGATTTTGCAATGATTTTAGGGTGTAAAATTTTGAAGTTTCCTGTTTGGGCCGCTGCCCAACAAGAGAGAAAATTTCGCAAAATTAGGCTTCAAAACGTGTTAAAAAAGCATTCTGAGCTTAAAATTGACAGAAATTACAGTTAAAGTTTTAGTATAGAACTAAAAGTGACATGGTTGAGATTCTGCATGACCAGGCGAGAAATTTTTGAAAATTTAGCCTTCGAAAACGCATTTAAAAGGTATTCTGAGCATAAAATAGACAGTTTTAGCACATAATTAATTCATTTCTTTTGTTTTGGTCTAATTTTTCCTCCCTATCTCCACCGCTAAGGGGTGTGTACACGCAGTACACCCCAGGGTACGCCACTAGTCACAGGTTAAGTCAACAACAGAAATGGACAAAGGGGGCTGAGGGGTTGACCTGCCTCATGCTCTGACTTACCGCCCTCCAGGCTGCCACTACTACTGTTGTTTAATACCGGATTTTTCAAATGCGTATGCGTATGCGTATGCGTATACGCATTCCAATTACAAATGCGTATGAGTTTGCGTATACGCATTGCAAAAACTAATGCGTATTTTGCGTATTGCGTATGCGTAATGCGTAATCTCAGAAACATTCAGAAATTTCACTGAACAGTTTTTTGGCTCTACAGTATGCTGTTTAGGTATCCAGCATTATAATCCATGTTTTTTTAGACTACTTGAGGCTTTATGATAAGTTCCTGACTTCAAAGAATTGCATTACAGTATCTACAGTATACTACAACAAACAGGGGGTCTGCTGGTCTGCCCCGATGGGGACCCCTCCAAGACGATTTTTCCGACCCCCATCCGATTTTGTGGTAAGTAATTTTTTTGAGCAAATTTTTACGATTTTTGCCATTTCAGACACAAAAATTGCCAAAATCGCCTGTAAAACAGCACCTTTTAGCTGTATTTCAGCCCAGATTAGCATTTTTTACGATTTTTAGCCTAAAAATTGCCATTTTTGCGATTTGTGAGCGTTTCTTAGTGACCAGCTCCCCTCCCAAAATTCGGGCTCAGCAGACGCCAGACCCTAAATCCTTCGGCGGATAACCTGTTACATGTATGTATGTACAGTATGTATGTTTTCAACTGGCAAGCAATATGCGCTTTCAGGAACAAAGAACGAGGCTTTGTAGGAACAAAAAGTTTGTTTCAATGTTCATTTCAAGAAGAAGTCTAGTAGCAAAACATACATGGAAACATAAACAGATAGCCTGAGCATACAACACAACTGATGTCACCCAAAACTGCAGAAATAGAAACTATAAATTCAAGGATTTGTCACAGGTTTCCTTTCCTCTCAAAACTTAGCCTCTTTTTTATATAGTAGCAAGCAAAACTTAGTTGAAGCTTCAAATTATCTCAGAAAATTACTGGTACCCTCACCTCACTAAAAACATGAAGAACAACCACAATTAGGTAACAACTTGAACTAAATTTTTTGCAAGACATTAGAAAAGGCAGCCATTTTTCGTACCCAATACGCATTACGCAAAAATATGCAAACTTTTGGCAGAATGCGTGATAATATTGCGTAATGAAATTCAAATGCATATGCGTATGCGTATGCGTATACGCATTCTGAAACGCAATGCGTACTTTGCGTAATGATATGCGTATGCGTATGCGTATACGCATTCTGAAACGCAATGCGTACTTTGCGTAATGATATGCGTAATGCGTATACGCATGCAACAGTAGCCACTACCCACTACCTTTTTGGAAGATTACTATGATAAAAGTATGTCTAGGTTAGGTGTGAATGAGCTAGCGAAAAATCGGACTTTTTGGCTTCCTCTCAACTCCCATCAGCCGCCGCTACCCCCCTCCAGCGAGCCCCCTCAGATTTTGAAAATTTATCAGCCCTCGGCCGAAATGATAGCCCATGTCTGTCAACAGTGACAGTTCGTCACAATTAAAAACTCAATCTCAAGAGGCTTTCCAGTCAGTTTGAGCAGGCATCCACAAGGGGCCGTTCATAAACGACGTCGTTCCAAAATCCCGATTTTTCGGACCCCCCCTCCCCCCAAAATCGCCTTGCGTCGTTTCTTGGGGACCCCCCCCCCTACGGCGACGTCGTTTTCGGTTTACCCCCCCCCCCCAATAAAACGGCAGTACATAGAGTACTGTGACGTTTTCTTGTTACCATACTGCACAATCAATAGAATAAATCCCTACAACCACTCTGGGAAGCTTTTCTGTATGGAGAAACGTTTGATAGAATGTGCATAAATCGAAAATAATGTAATTGAAGTACCCTAAAATTCCGAAAAAAGCGACGTCGTTTTTTGCTAACCCCCTCCCCCTCCTGGTGCGTCGTCTATCGTCGCATTTCAGCCAACCCCCCCTCCCCCCCTCTGGAACGACGTCGTTTATGAACGGCCCCCAACCGACAGTGCCTGTGAGACTGAACATATGCTATGGCGTAGCAAAACGGGTTGAAAAGTGCCTAATATCCACTCTGAGCTTGGCGGATAAATTGGAGTGTTTGTTTTGTGGGAGATTAACAGAAACTAGCACAAAGACGAAAGTTCGGTGGACGGGCAGGCGGAAAATTGTACTGTAAGTATGGCTTGCCATTGAAAGGATAGGATAGATACCGAAAGCAGACACTCATGCAGCACTTGCATGCTGCCAAAAAGCTTCAGCAATAGGTAGGCTTGTGTAAGAAAATTAAGTATACTTTAGTGATGTAAAATTATGGAACTTGAATTCAATTCAATTACAATTACATTATGGGCTCAGTTTTTAGTTTCAATTAAATTAAATTAAATTAATTGAAATAGTTTTCCAATATTTTCAATTACAACTATATTTTCAATTAAATTATGAAACGTCAGAAAATTTCAATTATGCAATTTTTTGCAATTATTTTTTCATTTTTTTGAAAATTGTTGTATTTTTCCCAACTTTTGAATTTCAATTAAATTAAATTCATTGAATTGAAATTAAAAACAGGCCAATTATGCGAATTTCAATTACAATTAAATTAATTTTTTACATCACTAGTATACTTTAAGTAAATTAAGTACGTAAATTATTATTGGTAAGTATAATTTACAAATTATAATTATAATTAACTTTCCCTGTTCTTGTAGAAATTTAATTTAATTATAATTTACTTACCAACTAATTTACTTGTATTAGTAAATTTCTAAAAAAATATAATTAAAATTATAATTATAATTTACTTAGCAACAGTAACTCAAGACAACTTTTCCGACCCCTCCGATTTTCTGGCTAGTAATCTTTGTGAGCGATTCAGGTGCGATACGCCGACTTAATTGCCCATCGAGAGGTGCGATACGCCGACCGGTGCGATACGCCGACCAGAGAGGTGCGAAACGCCGACTTGATTGACAGGTGCGGTACCGCGACTGCAGGTGCGATACGCCGACTGCCAGTACAGTAGGAGGGCGCCAGTTTTGAATGCTTCACTATTGTGGCACACGCCAATATCTGAGTAAAACAAGATATGCCTTGTAAATTTGCATACCACTAATAGTGATGCAACCGGGATCCCGGTATTTCCCGAAGAACCGGGAATTCCCGGTATTTTCACTCCCGGTTTCCAATCCCGGTTCACCATTCTCTAATACCGGGAAATACCGGGAAATATATTTTATAGCAGTATTGACAGTTTTTTGCAGATACTATGTATTTCAGTGACATCTACTGTATATCCAACTTTCTTTTGCCACTACCAGCAGCTAGGGATGGGCAACGTAAATTAAAATCGGTAATTTATGTACGCGTTATTTCTGTTTTACCAGATTTTAATTTCCGTATTCGTAACGTGTTACGGAAATTAAAACGGCTAATTTCTTGCTGTAACGCGTTACGTAAATTAATTTCTGTAACGTCGTAACGAATAAGATTCCAGCCATACGTAAATTAATTTTCGTTTTTCTTCAAAAATCGCTAGTAGGTAGTAGCAATCGAATATCGCGGAAAAAATCATAAAATGAACTGTATGCAATGCAAATTTTAATTCTGTGTTTGTTCCATTGGAATTGCATTCGTATTTTTGAAATCTAACTTCACACAAAAAGGAAGGAATGAAATGTGGGTATGTTTTTTGGCTGAATTACTGTAGCTGCTGAGCGTTTTATAACTGCGCAGCAAAAGCAACTAGCCAGCCAACTACGTACGTATGTACGTACTACAGACTGTAATCTACCTACCGCACACTGACGGTTAAACGTATGACAGTACTTACGTATAAGATTAGTTTTGAAGAAAACTATGTAACTTCACTTCTCTGTTTGAATGCATTTTTTAATGTACAACATACTGTTGGCAAGTCCGACTGAACCTGGATCTATTACGTAATAGGTTTTTAACCTGAAATTCGTGGACTTGAACCTGAACCTGAACCTATTTTATTTCAGACGGAGTTGAACCTGTTCCGTTTTATTGGACTTTCTCAACAGGTTCAAATTTAAAGTGCAATTTTTAGACAAACTACGTATGTAAAATTTTCGGTTGGATTGCACAAAATTTTAAAGATTCCATGTTTTTATACCTATTTTCAAACTGAAACTGTCAGAAAACGATAGTACACTGCCCTGTAAAGTCAGATCTACATATGTTTTTCACTGCCAATAGAAAGGCTTATAGCTCAGAAAAGTTGCATGCAGAGCAAAATATCTACAGTTTTTGGAGATATCGGTGGACTTGAACCTGAAAGTTCGATGTTGGCTATGACTTGAACCTGAAGCTATTTTTCAACCCTGAACTTTCCAACAGTAGTACAACACCTACACATGGATTTATTGTTGCCTGGCTTTTTGCCTATTTTCTTATACAGGGAGATAACATATTGACAAACTGAAGCCTTCAAACACGTATCTATATGATATTCCGACCGTAAAATTGACCGAAATTAACCGGTTTAACAGTTCGAAGAGTGGCATTGGGCTTCTGTGCGACAAGGGCGAAAAATTGTCGAAAAATTAGCCTAAAAAGTCGCATTTAAGATTCAGTAAACCAAAAATATGTCTATAAATACAACAAAACAATGCGGTGGGCTCAGGATTCAACAGAAAAATCTGTTTTGCGCTAGGAACGTAAATTAATTGACGTACGGAAATTAATTTACGTATTGCTAAATTTTAATTTTCGTATTCGTTTAATTTCCGTATCCGGATTTTTTTTATTACTGTAATTGTTAAGCGTAACGTAAATTAAAAATCGGCGCTTAATTTACGTTACGTGTTACGAAAATTAATTTACGTGCCCATCCCTACCAGCAGCACGCAAAACTTTGAATACGTTTTCAAATGACTGCTACTTGCTCAATCTGAGCAAACAGCCATGTTTTGCAGCTTTTCCTTTTGTTCCAAATATTTTTATATTGGTTTAGGCCGTAAACTTTATGTTCTAAACTTCCAACTTTATAAAGGCATTCAATTGAGCAAAGCCGCTCATTGATTGGTGATTATACAACTCTTTTGGTCCCATTGACATCGAGCTGCCTGGTGTCTGCCAAACGAACCCACTGACCCATTCAGCATAAATCTGATCTCACAGTATACTGTAATTTAGCCCGTTATGAGAGAAAATCCTAGAGAAAACCGACTAGAAATGGTATCAATAGCTAAACCGGATGTTGAAAACCTTTATGTTTCATCATACTGCATGCGTTTTGATCGATTTCCCGATATTCCCGGTAATCCCGGTATTTCCCGGTTTTTCCCGGTATTCTCATTTCCCGGTAATCCCGGTTTTCCCGAATCCCGGTATTCCGATTTCCTAGCAAACGAACAGTGGCGGCCGCTACCAGAAATCAATGCCAGAGTTGCCCGTTATCTCAGCCACATGGCGTACTGTCTGGGCATAGACGGACATTTTGGTCATGATCAGCCCGAAAATGATGCCGATGACTTTTGGTGGGTCTTCTTTCCCGCTCCGCCGCAAGAAGTGCAGGCGCCTGTGTATGCTCAACTTTAAAAATTAGTCGGTGTTTTTATACCTACTCTACCTACTGTATATACGTGTGAGCTGCCATTTGGTGACGATTTCTTTATTAAGTGTTCATGCACACATTTGTTGGTTTTTATGCATGTGCTACGTTGTACGTATGTATTAAACTGTGTGTCATTGGACAGTCGGCGTTTCGCACCTCTTTAGTCGGCGTATCGCACCTACAGTAATTGTAGGCGGGGTTTATTGAGTCGGCGTTTCGCACCCCTTAGTCGCCGTATCGCACCTTTCTAATTAGTCGGCGTATCGCACCGGTCGGCGTATCGCACCAACACCTTGTGAGCAATTTTTTCTCATTTTTTAGAAATTCAGACACAAAACTGCGAAAATAGTCTGCAAATAGCAAATAGAATTATTCACAAAATATCTAAAAATCTTTCTTATTACTCTGGAACCGAGAAGACCTGGAAGCTAGAAATGTAAGGTAGTGATTGTTGTACCTGCTCTTGTGCAATTTATAACATTTATTGTGTAACAGCTCAACCGAAACCTGATCTTTCACAGTGACACCATAAACAAATATTGTACTAAAATTCCGAGCCAAAACAATCTCACAGAGCATGACACTTTATATCGTATGCAATAAGAAGTAAATCGGTAGCAGGTTGGTCTCAAACGGTCTATCGGTTCAATAGTTATAGCCGTCCAAACACCAGACTAGAACCTACTGTGTACTCTTTCATAGTGAAAAACACACTTACCTGACGGCATTCAAACCACTGTTTGTTCAAAAGAGGTCAAATTGATTGTGCTTATTTTTTATATGTTATAGGGAAGTGTTGGCAAATATTTTCCTAGTTGCGCTTGTCTGTGTTTCTACTGTGTTGGGTGCAGGGCAGTGTGGTGCATTTTGAAAATTTGAAACTAGGTAAAGTAATACTAGGTAAAGTTGTCACCTAAAAAACTAGGTAAAGTAATACTAGGTAAAGTTCTCAGCTAAGAAACTAGGTAAAGTAATACTAGGTAAAGCCCAGAATAACTAGGTATTACTAGGTAAACCTAAACCGCTAGAAATCAAGTCAAAATATTATTTTGGGTTCAATAGAACAATGATGAAGTTAGTGGAGTTAAAATTTACGAAATTTGACACAGTTCAAGTAAATATTCGTATTCTATTGATCAAATAAGTCAGAAATTAATTCTCTGGGCCACTGTCATTGTGGAAAAGCCAGAAATTTGAAGGTTTGCTGACTGAAAAAGCCATGTAAAACTGAAAATATCAAACTAGGTAAACTTGTTCTACCTAGAAGTACCTAGTTATGTGGATTTAAAACTAGGTAAAGTAAAACTAGGTAAAATAGAGTAACCAGCAACTAGGTAAAGTAAATCTAGGTACTTTTCCCGAATATTAACTGCAGTCTGTTCAAAAATTATTGGCGATGGGCGGTTTTTGATTTTTTTCTCAAAAATTCTCCTCTAGACCCCCTTATATTTTTATATGAGCTTGTAGCCAACGATGAGCGCTACATTATGGAGCTATTCATTCTTGTCCTAATTTGCATATTAACTATGAAAATGGCCAAAAACTAAAATTCGTGCGAGTTGACCCCCTCCAAACGTGCTTGAAATTTGACGCCGATACCAGATTCGGATTCCTCAGAGTCTTGCGGTCTCGGATCATACCACTTTCATGGGTCTACGACGATTTTGAAACAAGTTACGAGCGATTTCCCGAGGGGTACTCGCTCAAAAATGGACCAAAATTTTTGCCCTCCCATAGTAAAACCTACTTAGTGGTGCAAAACGACCTTTTTTACCCGACAGATTGCCAGAAACCACTTTTTCTAGTCAATTCGGACTCGAGGAATTCTGTGGTGCCGTCCGTTTCGGCATCCAACTCTTGTGGAGGGTGCTAGAGCCCCCTAAATCTCTAAACGGCCCAGTTCCCGTGCTTCAAATAGCCATTCAATAGAAGTGCAATATAGCTTCTAGGGGTATCTTTTTGCGCCAAATCCACAGAAGACAACCCAGAAAAGCCATTTCTCACTCCTGGCCATGTTTTGGGTACTTTCAGGGACACTAATTTTGCGCTCAAAAGCGCCCTTTGTTTAAAGTGCTCCGCACTAAATTTGCAGGTGCAAAATGTCATTTTCGGTCAGTTAAACGTTTTAAAAAACCACTGTTTCTTATCAATGTGGGTACGAGGAATTCGATCGGATTCGATACGTGCCCAGTTGCCATTCTTTTAGTTAAATTGAAACCTGAAGACCACAGTGCTGCTTGGGAAATATCAGAACGTAACAAAGTCAAACGTTATTGCTTTGACCCTGAAATGAAGTTTGGGAAAGAGTTAGCTGAAGGAGTGGAAGACATGGTAATCATTTATGGCACAAAAAATCAGTGGATTTCGGAAGAACAACTAGAAGATGTGAATTACTATTCGCGGCGATATCTTCCTCCAGATATGATGAGAAATGCTTTTGGTAGAGACAGCTTTGTTCACACTGAACCTGATGTTGTTGCTAGACAGTCAAACAAATTATCGCTTTCCCGATGTCTCAATTTTCGACACAGCGAACGTACCCCATTTACCCAATGATTTTTCATTTGACTCCAATGACTCCAGGATGCCCTAATGACTGCAACAACTTGGAAAATACAACAAACATGCTATATTCGCCTAATCCGCAAGCTGTTGACTTCAGAGGTAAAATTGTATACAAAACTACAAGATTCACAGGCTGCATTAACACATCGAGTTTCATGGCATGCATCAACACATCTGTCCGCATCGAGTTTCAGTATTCGGACCCAAAATTGAAACTTTGAGCTAGAGAGCTCTGAGTTGGCACACTAATACATGCTTATGAGTTATCTTTCAGCTGCAAAGGATTAGTGGATCTGACGCTCCTGTCCTGAGATATAGCCTTCCGAAAATCGGTCTGCTTAACTATGAAACCAAAATTTCAAAGTCTAATTTCTCGATTCGTACTCGGAATTCGGACCTAAAAATTGGGGGTTTTAGAGTACTTTTAGACTGCTTTAAGAAACTTTTGTCAAATTTTCGTTTTCAGAAAAAAAAATTTTTTTGCTCCCTTTGCGCCCCCCCCTAGCTCGTCTGGAGCCCCCCAACCCCGTTTGGAGTGCGGCCCAACGGCCACGAGTGAGAAATGGCTTTTCGAGGTTGTCTTCTGTGGATTTGGCGCAAAAAGATACCCCTAGAAGCTATATTGCACTTCTATTGAATGGCTATTTGAAGCACCGGAACTGGGCAGTTTAGAGCTTTAGGGGGCTCTAGCACCCTCCACAAGAGTTGGATGCCGAAACGAACGGCACCACTGAATTCCTTGGGTCCGAATTGACTAGAAAAAGTGGTTTCTGGCAATCTGTCGGGTAAAAAAGGTCGTTTTGCACCACTAAGTAGGTTTTACTATGGGAGGGCAAAAATTTTGGTCGATTTTTGAGCGAGTACCCCTCGGGAAATCGCTCGTAACTTGCTTCAAAATCGTCGTAGACCCATGAAAGTGGTATGATTCGAGACCGCAAGACTCTGAGGAATCCGAATCTGGTATCGGCGTCAAATTTCAAGCATGTTTGGAGGGGGTGAACTCGCACAAATTTTAGTTTTTGGCCATTTTCATAGTTAATATGCAAATTAGGACAAGAATGAATAGTTCCATAATGTAGCGCTGATCGTTGGCTACAAGCTCATATAAAAATATAAGGGGGTCTAGAGGAGAATTTTTGAGAAAAAAATCAAAAACCGCCATCGCCAATAATTTTTGAACAGACTATAGGTAATACTAGGTATACCTAGTTACCTAGCTACCTAGATAAAAAGTGCACCACAATGGTGCAGGGGGGTCCCAAATAAGTATGAAAAAATAATTTTGTCACAGAATGCAGTCTAGCACACACTGATGGAGCGGGAAGCGAGGATTCCAAAATGCCACTCCAACTCGCTAGGGCCACAAATGAAAAAGTTATTACCACAAAACGAAAATTATTGATTTTTCTAATTCTGGAACCGGGGCCTCCCGGAAGCTGAAAATTGCAGGTAATGTTTCTTACATCAATACATACAGGTAACAGGGGGGTTCTGGGGGGTCTGCCCCCACCCGACGTAGGCCAGACCCCCCAGATGCCCCCCCCCCGAGACGATTTCGCCGACCCCCCCTCCGATTTTCTGGCAAGTAAATTTTTGAGCAAATTTTTGCAATTTTTTACAATTTCAGACACAAAAATTGCCAAAATCGCCTGCAAAACAGCACTTTTTAGCTGTATTTCAGCCCAAATTAGCGATTTTTTGGCGATTTTTAGCCGAAAAAATGCGATTTTTTTCGATTTTTGAGCGTTTTTTAGTGCCCTCACCCCCTCCCAAAATTTTGGCTCAGGCCCTCCCCGGCCGGTGCCAGACCCCCCAACCACCCCTCCCCCCATCGGCGGATGACCTGTTACATGTATGCATCAATATATATGTGCATGCAAAATTTGAGCGAAATCGAGGAACCTCGCCCAAACTTTGGCCGGTCGCCTGAAGAAAAAGGTCGTCATTAACTTAAACTGGCTCTTAATATAGCAGCAAACTTGCATCTGTATGAGGAAAAGATCTGAAGTTTACTTTCCGATTTGATTTTACGCTTCTATAACAAGCTGATTTTCCAAAAAAAACGGTTTTTTTCCGAAAAACACATTCTAAACTGCCTCAAACCTTTCATTTTATATTCACGTCTTATAGTCCTTGTAACATGCAAATTGATATGTATAAAAATGTTGGGTCTTGAAGAAAGTTTTAGAGAAATTTGCTTTTTCCGCCACTGCAAATCATTTTGAAATGGACTTTTCTACAATTTTGGTATGGTAGTCATCCCGCCCTAGTCTTGTGCGTGCCTTGGTTTGTGTGAATGTTAGTGATCTGGCCATCGCACCTCCGACACAGAGGCCGTCAGATGTCTATCGATGCCCTTCTGGCTCTGTTGCTCCTTGCTGTGTGTTTAAGGTAGGCTGGCCTTCCTCTATGCTCTGCCTGCTACTGACTGTCCCGTTAATGTCTTTGTATGTGTCATTGTATCGGTCAGCTCTAGTTGTGTAGTTGTTTCTTGCTTCTTCCTGTTTCACTAATACCGCAATTTGTGTGCAGAGCAATAAGTTTCAAACCTGCTACACGTTTATACCGGACCGGGTATTGGAAAAAGTGCAATTTGACAGTTCTTAGTGTTGTGACTTTTTATAAGCAACTAAAAACAGCAATTTGAGAGTACAAAATACGGAAAAAATGACTGCATGTTTAAAGGAGCATGGGACAAAGCGTTGTAATCCTAAAACTTGACTTTGTAAACCTAGGAGTTACAAACTGTAGTATATACTTTGTACCTACATACCTCCTAGGTATTAAAATCAAGTCTTAAGTCAAGTCAAGTCCATTTAGGAAATTTCAAGTCCAAGTCTAGTCAAAATCCATTTTTACTCAGGTCGAGGTGGAAGAAGGTGAACTCAAAGTCTAAACTTTCCTGCTTTAGTGCTGGATGGTTACAGTTACTCAACCATTCAATTACCACGGCGTTTAAGTAAATGTTGATTTTCAAATTTAGTAGATTTAAATGGCTTTATCCCCCACAAAAGAAACCTTATTGAACTACTGCTTTAACGTGCGTTCATATATAACTTTGCTTCAGCAGTTTTCGCGACATGCTCTTGCTTTTGTGACATTGTTGTTTTATTTGTTCATTTTATGCTGAAAACATTTGTAAATGCAGCCAGTTAGGTCAATCATTCGAATTTCAGTTAGTTGCCCTGGGTGTTTAGCTGAATGATAGCTATAGTGAAGCGCCCACTTGAGTGATCAATTCGGTGGCTTCACACTACCACTGCATAGTGTTCCCGGACTTGTGATAACAGGTTAACAACGGCCTGTGCTATGTAAAGGTGCATTTCAGTCTAACGTCCTTGTTTACCAGGGTCTTGCATGCGTGCCGATCTTATCTGGTCAGATTTATCAGTACTATCTTTGCGCATTGGTGGTACTACATTAAATACTGCACCCTCAGGTGGCCAACTGAGCGCAAAAACCGGGTTTTTGCGGAGCCATTAAACACTTGCACACGGAAATCAAGAGTACATGCAATGCCAGAAAAACAAAATACCCCACTACCATACAAACTGAAAGGTCGGTACCGGCCTACCTAGTAAGCGATCAGCTAAATACTTCTATTGTCAAGTAGGTTCAGGTTCAGGTTCACAAATTTCAGGTAAAAATCCAGGTTTTATATTCAAATATATAATGCTGGGCAAATCATGTTAACTATTTGTTTTCACGATATCCGAGCAAAAATCCAATTTTCCAATCCAGATTACTGGTTCTGCCATGTATAGGTAAATGAGACTTGTTGGTCAACGTTTTCATTATTGTGAGTTTCGTGTCAGTAAAAACAATTGAGAGTGAGCAAAAATATACGCAGGCAGACCTGCTTTAAAGCTACCATAGTGTTACTGTTATTTTACTAGTGGATTTATATTTTACTATTTACTAAATTTACAATAAATTCAGCCTGTCAATTTAATTTTTATTTTTGTTTTACTACCAGGCAGCTCCGATTTTGCTAATTTTTGTTTTACTAATAATTCTACTAATTTTACTACTATTTTACTACGATTTTACCAGTCATAACGTGGAATTTTGAATCAATGATGTCAAGATATTGTGAATAATTGACGTTGGTCCAAACATTTGCTAAATTTGATCATGATACGAAGTTCTCCAGAACTGTAGACACAAAAACGTGTGAAATTCGACTGACAAAAGTGCGCCCACACATCTTTTATTGCAAAATTGTTCAAGAATTTGGCTGGAATTCAGCAAAAACTAATAAAATCGAGCTCGGTACTCTGGTGCAACCTAATCTGCGCAACGCGCATGGTAATGCTAATCTGCGCAATGGAAAAAAATCAGCTTTTCCTGTAGTTGGGATGAACGCGAGTTTTTCAGTGAATTATAATCTACAGACATCGGGGATTTCAAAAAACGTATTCATATTTTCTTCTAGGTGGAACGGTTCCAGAGTTATACAATGTACACCATCAAATTTGGCCGAAAATGCTAAAAATGGCCATTTTTGGCGATTTTCAGATTTCTGGGGGGATTGGAATAACTCTGGACCAACTCAGCCGATCAGGCTGAAATTCACATATATGGTGTAAAATTTAGTTTTACGTCGATTGAGACACATAAGAACCCTGAAAATTGACCCTGATACCGTAATCTGTAGTTAAAAATGTACTTTACCGTGTTTTGAATCGATTTCAGTCCATTCTGAAGCCATTCGGATACTGTAGATTGTGGTCCTGGCACGAAAACTGCATTTTGTCAGTTTACGTGGTTTCTGCTTTAATTGTCACTGCACGAGAAAGCGGGCCAAAATGGCCATTTTGCGGGCCATGAGGAAGCAAAGAATTGAATGAGATTGTTGAAAATTTACATGTAGATGTAGTTTTGATAGAAAAGAACGAATTTGAAGTCCGTTTTGCCCTAGCTCTCTTTCTTCGTCTGATATAGAACCCTGTACCTTCCTGAGTATGACAAAACTCAATGTTGCTAAACTTAAAATTTAGATACTGAAACATATGTAAAAATACATGCTGAATCTCATGGTGCCATCTATTTTGTTGTTTAAAATCGAAAATTCCATTTCTTCGGACTCTGAAATTTTTAAAGCGAGAAAAACTCAAATTTTTGTCGTAGGAAAAGTCGTTTGAATGGCTTAAAAGATGCGCCATTTTGTCCTCTTTTGAATGGTATAAAGATATCTAGGGGTTGGATGGGGTGGACGGGCCACTTTGGCCGTTTGAATGCTCAAAAATCGATTATCTATTTTACTTTTTCTCAAAATAAATGCCTTAGGATTAGTTTGCTCAGGTTATATGCATAACACTAATTGCAGAATGACGTTTTCATGCCTCAGATAGTTTAAACAGACCATTTCCTACTGCTTTCACATCTGCATATAGGTGTCTCCTTCTGAGGTGCGCCATTTTGAGCATGACTTGTGTGATACAGTAAGTGCCGACTCTTCTGTCAATTTCATGCAGAACGCAAAAGTTCAATGATTATTTTACATTTCTTTTATATATTACTTTGTATTGTTTACTCAGTCGGTTTAATAGACATATTTCGAATTTGAACTTAATCGGATCATTAGTTCAAAATATGTGACTGATTGGATAAAGGTGGTTTTTATAAAAATGGTCAAAAATGCCAAATATGTAGTTTTGGTTTTTTGTCTATACCGGTTGTTCAATTTCCACTAAACCAATGTATTTGGTAGAAGACAGAAATAAATCTAATGGTGACATCCACAGATTGCTCACACCAGCTATTCCTGAGAAATAAATGAGCAAGATGTAGATTGTAGATAGGTTCTGACTGCAATATACCAAACCATAGGTGGTTTACTCAGTTTTACAGGCAACATTAGCAATATGCGTTCCTGAATTTCTATAAAAACGACTAACTGGCACAAAGATAGCATCTCAAAAAATTGGCGGAGGCTGGCTTTTCTGGTGTGGGCAAGCCCTCAGACTTCTTTTTTTCCCAATTTCTTCTGAAAATGGCCCTATGTTTTTCTAATGTGTGGTTTATTCTGCAAGGTTGGTATGTTCAACATTTTGATCCCATCAGGCTGTTGTTTTAGAGATGTGGCTCTTTTAATGCATATGCATTTCATTTGCTAGCAAAAATGACAAAAATGAAAACATTGCAGGGCTTCTACACCAACACTGTCAATTGACATTCAAATCTTCACTGAAACTGCTTTTGATCAAAACCTGAAAACTATAATTTTCAGTTAGCAACACAGTCAAAAAT
>JASANB010004547.1:0-29189 GCA_030248155.1 Sabatieria punctata | reverse complement strand
AAGATAGCAATTTACTAGGAATTTACTAGGCTCAGACATATTCATCCATTACCCCTATCCTTCCCCGCTTGGCTTGGGACATGATAAGCTGCCAGGATATACTTTATACCCAAAGTTGGCAACACTACGCATACAGCCAAAGTAGGGCAAAAGAAATATGACAAAAGTATGGACAAAAGTCAGTCTCTAGGCTAACATTAGATTCGGCAAATAGAAAACTACTGAATATGTTCATGTTAGGCATAAAGTTAGAGAAAGTTCTTGCCTGTGCTTGTCTTCCTGCTGTTGCTTGTTCAGCTCATAGAAACTGAGATACAATGTACTGTATAGTTTTGATTTTAAACGGTACCGGAGATCTCCACGTATAAAACAAATAGGAAAATGCCCAAATGGGTCACTTTTCACGCCCTTTTGAAAACCTTGATCGAATAATAACTATGGTGGTCTTATAATAGGAGAATCTCGCAGGCATCATTTGGTTGAGCAAAAAAAATTGTAGCAAATTGTTAGGAAATAGATCGCAAATTTCTAGCAAATAACAAGTTAATAACAATTAAATTTGAAAATTGTGTCTAGCAAGTAAACAGCTAGCAAATTAAATTGGCGACAGTTACAAGCAAATTAATAGCAAGTTAATTAGAAAATAATTTAACTTGAAAACAGTAGTAGCTGGCCTTTTTCGACCTCGCGAATAAATTCAAATAGCCCCTGATTCCGTCATTTTTCATGAAATGAAAAGCTTTTCAAATTTTTTACACAGTCCCGACTAGACCTAATTCGTAGTACTACAAACTACTAACTACAAACTACATATTTTCGGCGATTATGACGTCATCACGACTACAAATTAAGTAAGACTACATACTATTTTGGATGACTACAAATTGACTACAAACTACTATTTCATAATTTGCGAATTTGTAGTCAATTTGTAGTCATTTTTCTTGGAAATTTTGCGATTTTTTATTGTAATTTTATATTAATTTGGTCCCCAATCGGCCTTTGAGCTGCCTTTAGCTTATGAAAAGCTTACCAAATACCAGGAACGAAACTATTCTTTATGTAAAGTGTTAGAAAGATCGGTTTTCTAATTTTCTCGCTTTTTTACCCCTATAAATTTTCAAAGAAAGGCGACCACATGATTGACTTTTGCACATTCCTTCGTGTTTTTTTCTTGTCTTAGTTTTTAAAAAATAACTCATTCTGTTTTTAAAAAATGCCAAATGTTCAGCATTGGAGCTCTGTTAAACATTGAATTCCGTCTGTTTTGTTTCCAGAAACATCGATTAGAAACGACGATTTTTTACAGAAAAAACAGCTAACAAGCTTCCCGCTATTATTTTTGCAAAGCATTTCTATGACTGATTGTTCAATTGGCAAAAAGTTGCAGTATTATCGAATTTCTGACGTTTGGTAACCTGACTACAAATTGACTACAAACTAAAACTACATATTTTTGGAACCTGAATTTGACAACTACAAACTAAGACTACAAATTATTTTCGCGAAAATTTTTAACTAGAAACTAAGACTACAAATCGAAATTGTCTGAGGAAATAGGTCTAGTCCCGACTTGAACCATATGAGCAGGGATGCCTACCATACCAAAAATGTACTACAGTAGTACTAAGATCAATCTTTGAATTTAGTACCAGTACCATACCAAACCAAATTCAAAACAGCTCCTTCTATACTAAACCGTACCATATCAAAATCAAACGCCTTTGCCTGATGATTTTAGTACCGGGTTTTTTCGTACAAATGCCCCCCAAATAAACGCCCCCTGGGCGTTTGATTGGAAAGCCTTTCCGAATAGACGCCCATGGGCGTTTATTCAGATAAAAGATTATGGCCGCAAGCCGAGATAAGGTTTGAAATGGATTGCGATAAAAAAAACTCACTGCGCGCGTTATTTTTCAGCCGAAGCAAGCAGAGGCGGATTTCTGCGTGTCTTTGTTGATAAAAATAGTAAGATTGATGATTACTCCAGTGAATTGGAGTACTGATTTTGCATTGTTCTACATTGTATTTACCACAAATTCAAACTCCTGTAGCTGTCTTTAAATACAGTTTGCGAACTTTGCTAAACAGTGAGTTTGAATGTGTCGGCTGTTGTAAGTGGTTGTTATTAAGGCTGCACCTTGTTAGAATTGCTAGAGAAGCGTAGAAACAAGTCGTACGTACCTTGTCTCTTCTTAGATAAAGTTTCCATTCTTATTTGCGTCAACGTATTTTCCAATTAACCGCCCATGGGCGTTTATTCAGATTAGAACTGAATCCGTGAAAAGTGCCAAAACTATGTAAATATACGCCCATGGGCGTTTTTGCGGAAAAACCCGGTACTAGAATTATGATTTTGATAAGGTCTTTTCATTTTAGTACTAGACTAGCTTGTTGGCTATATTTATTACACTTTCCAAATGCGTCAAAATATTTTCACAATGCTTTCTGCATGCAAATCGTCTCGGGGGGGGGGGTCCCCGTCCGTGGGGGTCTGGCCTAAGTCGGGTGGGGGGCAGACCCCCTAGACCCCCCTGTTACATGTATGCAATGGGGTATACTGTATTTTGAAGTCTGGATACTGTAGAAAGACAAGGAGTTCTCCCCGACTCTTGGGGACAAGTTCGGAGCTTTTGCTCCCTGCAGGTCTGCATCAAAGGGATAAGATCCTACCTGTTTCTGCATACTGAAGAAAGCCCCAGCAAAGCAAAAATAGGTAGGTACAGGCGCTGTTCATTTTGCTGAACTGTAAGTCAGAATCATGGCGTCTGTTGGCCCCAAACAGAACATAAATTTGCATGCAGAATGATCAGAACTTGCCACCTATGATGGCCACCAAGGTAGCAGCAGCTGTGGCAGTGGATCAGGAACAAAAGTGATTGATTTGGGGGGGATTTCCGATCCAAAATAGGGTTTCAGCGACCTTTTTTGGTGTCCAAAAGTGGGTTTCAGCGACCTTTTTTGGGCTGAAAACAGGGTTTTGAGGACTAAAAATCGGGTAAAAATCCTGTCTGAAGTGCCCTATTATTGCTTTAAAACTTGCAAAAAAACTTAATTTTTTATTTAAAATGTGCAAAAAAGCTAATTTTGCTTTAAAACGTGCAAAAAATCCATTTTATTCGACGTAATACCGATGCATTTCTGGAACCTTCTAAAGAGATTTTTAAACCCAAATTAGGGTTCCGGAAACCATTTTGGGCCTCCACAAACGCAAATTAATGTTCCTGAACCCTATTTACGGTTTCAGTAACCCAGATTAGGGTTCCAGAACCCTATTTTGAGCTTCAGAAACCCAAATTACTGTTCCAGAACCCTATTTAGGGTTTCAGTAACCCAAATTAGGGTTCCGGAACCCTGTTTAAGGTTTCAGTAATCCAAATTAGGGTTCCGGAACCCTGTTCAGGATCTCTGAAACCCTAACCAGGGCTTTTGGAATCCTGTTTGCAGGTTTGGAAGCCCAAAATAGGGTTTCAAAAAAATCCCTCCCCCAGAATCCGGCTGGGGGGAATTTTGTCCGACAATCGAGCTGGGGGGAAATCCCCATTCCCCCAACTACATGTATGTTAAGCAGGCTCCCTTTATTTCGAGATAACGACAAAGTAATAGTTGGCAAAAGGCTGCAGTCTAGGGGTCCCTAGGGGGTCTAGGGAGTCCCTTATGGGATTTTACTTCCAACTTTAATACTTCTCGGGGGCGATTTGTGCCCCAGCGGGTGGAGATAACCGCTTGCGCAGATTAGTCTTTAAAATGTCGACCATATTTGATCAAACTTCCGCTGAAAACCAGCCGCAGTCCTGGGGTTTGGACGAATGTGCTTATAGTTTATTTAGGCTTAATCGATACGAAATGCTCACATCTACCCAGACGTTGGTGCGCCCGCAGGTCTGTCAATGGGCTGGAATGCTATGACTGATTTAATAACCCTTACGAGCAGAAGTTACACCATTTGGAGTCGTGCCCACATAGAACCATGGTTTGTGTGCGGCTGTTTGTTAGCCATCAATGTGACTGGAAAATGAAAGTGCGAAAAAGTGATTGGCCAGTCACATGTCAATCACGTTTTTTTGTCAGACGATGCGCAGTGCTGCATGCAACGCTTGATTGGCCAGTCACAGCAAATCACGCTTTTTTTGAAAATTTCAGTGAATGCAAAAACATTCACTGCGTGATTACCATTTTTAGGCACGCTTTCCACGTCCCTACGGCCAGGCGTCATCGGTTAGGAGGGGGAGGTGGATTTGCCAAATGATGACAACCGATGACAAATGGGAGGGGGTTCTGCCAATGCTGACGTCACTTTTGTCTCATAAGGAAACTTTGAGAAAATAGCCTTTAAAAAGTATTTGAAATGCATTATTGGCATAAAATTAAGCCAAAACAAGACTCAGACTCGATCGAATCAGAGACTGACTCTTAAAATCTGGCAGATTTTTACTTTCATCGAACGTGAAAATTTGGCATTCTCAAACATGAGGTGTTGTACCAAGCACAGAAAGCAGGTTCTCCTCCCTCCCTTTGGCCTCCCATGCGAAAGTTTTCGGTTGATTGTAACCTAAAATAGACACATAGGCCTTTCTGGCGCACAATGAGCTGTTCCTTACTATAAATGGAAAATCAAACCAGTCATACTACCAATAATGGGCATCTCGTAATGTGACAATAATTAACCTTTTATTGTTTTGCCTTTGTCTTCAGTGAGCCTTAGTTTGCGCTTTAGTCATTGAATTTAGGATGATGAGTCTACGTTTTAAACCAGGCACTGTACATTTTAGCTTTCAGCAACAAACTATGGCTAAGCTGTTCTTGCTAGTTCTGTTCTTCATCTTTACTTCCGTCCTTGCTGACTTAAAGCAAAGCTGGACTGAATACAAACTGCAATACGGTCAGTGGAATTAGACTTTGTAGCCTTTTTTGTAGCACCAAAAGGCTTTTTCGTTTCGTTACCAGACCCCAAACTAGTGTTGTTATGACTATAGTCAAAGTCAAAGTCATAGTTAATACTTTTTGTGATATCGCAGTCAAACAGACAGGTAGTCAAAGTCAAAGTTTGACTACCTTCGTTACCATAAATACGTAGTCAAACGAAGACGAGGTAGTCAAACCGTTTGACTATGACTACATTTTCTTATAAGCAGCGGCTTTTCAAGCATATTTTCCACATTTTTACGGTTCGCAACTAAATATTTTATAAATTCGTTTCATTTAACAACCCTTTTCTCTAAAACTGTGAAGTGATAACAGGTGTCAGAATACATGTAACAGGGGGTCTGCCCCCACACGAGTTAGGCCAGATGGGTACCCCCTCCCGAGACGATTTTCCCGAGCCCCCTCCGATTTTGCTGGCAGATAATTTTTTGAGCAAATTTTAGCGATTTTTTACTATTTCAGACACAAAAAATGGTAAAATCGCCTGCAAAACAGGATTTTTTAGCTGTATCTCAGCCCAAATTAGCGATTTTTGGCGATTTTTAGTCAAACATCGCCCGCCGGCACCAGACCCCCCAACCCCCATCCCCCCTTCGGCGGATGTCCTGTTACATGTATAGGTTGTCAGTCAGCAAATCTCTGCTTGATTGCAAGGCAAATTAAACAGTTTGGTCAGGGTGAAAATTATGACAATACAGTACAATACCTGTCTTATGGAGCAAAGAAGAACAAGAGAGAAATAAAAAACTACTTTGATTTTACACCAAACTAAACCGGGTATTTGCCTATTTTTGCGCTGTCTTTCCGAAAGATGCTTTTTACATTGAAATTTTAGAAAATTTAACAATTCTGGGTTAATTTGTAGCAGTTAACTATACTGTTTATTTCAAAGTAAACACTTTGTGCACTCAGTCAAAGTAATTTTTGACTGACACTTGGTGACTGAAGGTTATAAATCGCTGAAAACGTCAATTTTGCCATTTCTCAAAAAGTAGTCAAAGTAGTCAAACCGGTGGCCATGGTAGTCAAACGGTTTGACTACAATATAGTCAAATTTGACTACCTTGGTATTGTACTCAGACGAGTGGTAGTCATAGTCATAGTCAAACGGAAATTTTGGTATTGTAACAACACTACCCCAAACTCGACCAAAATGCGTTGGATACAATGTATATAGGTCATGTATGCAAGAGGAGTCTGCCCCACCAACTATCTCTTACATCTACGTATGTATTTTGGCTTACAGAAAAAAGTTATCCGTCTATGATTGAGGATGAAGCCCGTTTCCAAATCTTTCTTAAACAGAAGAAAATGGTTGAAGAACATAACAAGCGATATGAAGCGGGTCTCGAGTCTTTCAGCATGCGGCTGCACAAATTCTCCGACTTGGTGAGAGCTAAGAATTGCTGTTTAGTAAAGACTTGACTGTCCTGTCCATTTATTGCAGTTTCCACGAGAAATGGAGCAAATGAATTCTTGCTATAGGAAAAGCAGGATAAACGGCACGACTGACTTTGTTGGCAAACTTGAAGAGGCAGAGAATTCGACTAGATACGTTGGTGTGCGGCCATACGTTGACTGGAGGCAAGCCCATAAAGTCACATCGGTAAAGAATCAGGCAAGTTCAGTCATTCAGTGTCACTTGGTCAGTCAGTCGGTCAGTTGGTTAGTTGGTGGGGGTCAGTCACTGTCAGTCTGTTTGTCAATTGGTCACTCAGTCAGTTAGTTGGTTAGTTGGTCTGTCAGTTGGTTGGTCAACGATACTCAGTCAGTGGCAGTTGTTAAGTTGGCTGGTCAGTCAGTCAGTCAGTCGATTGGCCACTTGGTCGGTCGGTCAGTCAGTCAGTCGATTGGCCACTTGGTCGGTCGGTCAGTCAGTCAGTCGATTGGCCACTTGGTCGGTCGGTCGGTCGGTCGGTCGGTCGGTCGGTCGGTCGGTCGGTCGGTCGGTCGGTCGGTCGGTCGGTCGGTCGGTCGGTCGGTCGGTCGGTCGGTCGGTCGGTCGGTCGGTCGGTCGGTCGGTCGGTCGGTCGGTCGGTCGGTCGGTCGGTCGGTCGGTCGGTCTGTCTGTCTGTCGTTGGGTCTGTCGGTCGGTCGGTCGGTCGGTCGGTCGGTCGGTCGGTCGGTCGGTCGGTCGGTCGGTCGGTCGGTCGGTCGGTCAGTCTGTTGGTCACTTTCAGGGAGGCTGCAACTCCTGCTGGGCTGAGGCCACAGTGGCTGCAATAGAGAGTCGTCATGCCATAGCTGGTCATCCGCTGGTCGACCTGTCTGTGCAGCAGCTGGTTGACTGCGATCCCTTGGGTAAAGGATGTGCAAGTGGCAACGCTGCTGAAGCGATGGAGTACATTTATAAAGTTGGCGGCTTAGAAGCCAACAGCGTCTACCCTTATAGAGCTGTGGTGAGATAAATTGTTATTATTTGGCATTATGCACTGCACCCTACCCTGAGCTACAGTGGGAAAATATCGAAATTTTTAAAACATATTAATATAACTATACATATATGTTTTTCGCCAATCAAACATATAAATAACACATATAGTTATATGTTTCTGAAAATTGAATATGCACATATTTTTAAACATAAAACATATTTGTGTAAAAGTCGCTTATTCACTTATATTTTGTCTTAATTTTCGATAATTCAAACTTGAGATTCTGAAATTCCTGTTTAAAACGGTTTGCAACAATTTAGATAGCATGCTCTGCTCAGATTCAATAAGTTTAAGTGAAAGTCAGATTTTGGAAAAGTTTACAGTCAAACAGCAACCAAAAGTCTTGAAATAATGAATTCCTATAGCAAAAATATGTATATGTTTCCAGAAACATATTGGCCTCAAAACATATAAATACAAAACATATTTGACATGCAAACATATTGAGAAACATAAACATATATGTTTTCCCAAAAACAAACATATTTATGTTTTAAAACATATACATAAAACATATATGTTTCCCACAGTACCCTGAGCCCCTCGGTTTTTGAAAGACTAGCCCAGCCCATCCATGTCTGCAACAGAAAATAAAAATACTTTCAGAGAGGCATATGCCACGTCAACAGCGCATCATTTTTGGCCCGTCTGAGTGGATTTCGACACTACGAACCGAAAAATCCACCCTCACTGACCGAAATGCAGATGGCCGGTATTGTTGATAGAGAAGGTCCAATCGTGGTAGCAATTGCCGTGTCACCGAATTTTAAAAACTTCCACAAAGGTTAAATACTTTCAATACAGCACTTACTATGTCTTCTACTCGTAACACCTGACAAATACCTACGGATCTTTTTCAAATATCAAAGTTAGAACTGTTGGAAAAATTTCTGTAACCAATCGAAGACACAACACTAACCCAAATCTGCGCTCTGTAGCTTTTCTCAGTTTACAATACAGTGCATAGGTATATATTACTAGGTGTGCTTGTGGATCCCACCTGTGCTCATTTAAAGCTTAACCACCAAGTGACGATCGTTGGCTACAACATTGACAAAAGCGTTCCACAACCTTACTGGATTATTAAAAACAGGTGTTTTATTTCTAGTTTGGTGAAAGTAGTATACAGTGGGATTTCAGCTATGGAACCCAAGCTGGAGACCATGGCTACTGGCGACTTCTGTTTGGCGCTAACACCTGTGGAATAGCTAGTGAGATTGACATTCCTTACGTTCTTTAGGTTGTTTTGTTCTCACGATTATGTAGTTTGATGCTTACTCAAGACTACTATGCTAATAGTTTAGAAGTTTTACGTGAGTTGATCGTTTATGAATGGTTTTTGCCATTTGTTAAAATAAAAATTCATTAGAATCGGGTCAGCGGCGCGTAATATAAATTGATAACAAACAAACAAACAAACAAACAAACAAACAAACAAACAAACAAACAAACAAACAAACAAACAAACAAACAAACAAACAAACAAACAAACAAACAAACAAACAAACAAACAAACAAACAAACGAACGAACGAACGAACGAACGAATGAACGAACGAACGAACGAACGAATGAACGACCGAACGAACCAATGAACGAACACACGAACAAACGAGCGAACGAACGAACGAACGAACGAACGAATGAACGAATGAACGACCGAACGAACCAATGAATGAACACACGAACAAACGAGCGAACAAACGAACAAACGAACGAACGAACAAACGAACGAACGAACGAACGAACGAACGAACGAACGAACGAACGAACGAACGAACGAACGAACGAATGAACGAACGAGCGAACCAACGAACGAACGAACGAACGAATGAACGAACGAGCGAACCAACGAACGAACGAACGAACCAACGAACGAATGAACGAACTAACGAACACAACCTACTGTCAATCAGTCAAATAACCAGACGCTGAACCCAACTTTGCTGTATCTGGCTGACTTTTATGTTTAACACTGGAAAGCAACTACAACAACTGAACGCAACATTGAGTGTTTGCTGCTGTATTTACAGCAGAGTTTCTATGGATATATGCACAGTAGACAAAGGCATACACTAACTAAATCTGTCTCAAGCAGTACGTTTGTAGTCAATTGTTCGTTGAAAGTCATTTTCTCTGAACTTCAACTGCCTTTGAGCTTGCTCTATGTATGTCCTGTTGTTGCATTCTGACTCGTTTTACCCATGCGCGTCGTTGGTACCCGAAGATGAGGATAACTGAGGCTGATGCAACACTTAGGAAGGCCATAGCTGAGACCAATGTTAGCACTGCCACCTTAGCTGCTGTGTGAGGATGATTGCTAGCTAGTTCAGGCTTTACAACTGAAAGTGGAATTGAATTTGAATGTACTGCATTGAAGCGAGGTATCAAAACAAACGTACAGTCTTTCTTGAGAAATATGCGGTAAGCCGTTAAACGCCTTGACCGCTTTTGCAATTTTGGCGGCATAGGGTGTTTGGGATGGAATACGGCACAAATGGTGATCCCGTATAAACGATTGTACTCAAGTTCGGAGAAACTTACTTCTCTTGATCTGTTCTGAAACTCAAGTTGATGTTTGCAGAGATTTTATTGCAGTAAAAAACCTACGGTAGCTCTATATATTTTTGCAGTAAAACTTACACTGCAAGTAGAAGGCTGATCAATATGTCCACATGTGGTCTGAACTTGGAGTTGTTTTGTCATTAATACTTCCTCGTGCAAGTGTCCCAATCCAAACAAGGGCAGAGCATCTCCCAGCTTCACAGCGTAATACAAAACTGGTTCTTTGCGTCGTTTCAGATCAAAGTCGTCCCGCCAATTGACGCGTATACTTCCTTTATCTGGGGAGCCATCGACAATTTCAGTGTAATTCAAGTCACTGATATGACAACTTGGAGAAAGCTCCTTTTTGGTTCGCCTCTTGTGCGCCGATAAAACGGCTTTTGCTGAAAATTGCTAAACAATGATCGAGAAATTACTTCAGTTCGGAAAATCTCAAACGTTCTTATGAAAGGCTGCAATTCTTCCGATATACAGGGTGTTTCAAGAAATGACAACATTTCTTTTTGCTGCCATTTTCGCAAGTTTTGACCAAATTATCTGAACTTTGAAACATAAGTGCCAAAATAGTGGGAATTTTATGTGTTAAAGTTTGTTGCATCAGCATTGACCCAATCCTGAAATTCAACAATACATGAAATTGAGAAATATGAGAAATACAAACAGCATCAAGAAAGGAAACTTTTCGTTTTGCTGTATATACTTTGATTTTTGTCGGAATTCGATGAAATTTTGAATATATGCACAGATATTGTGTAGGTCAAAAGTTCTGGCATTAATCAGTCCGTAGCGCTAGTACTTTGAAACGAAAAAAATCAGCGTTTTTACTGCAGCAAAATGAAGAACGTGCAAACTCAGAGAACTAAGGATTAAGAACACCATCAGATGACCTCCGTTTGAGTCAACTTACGCACTTGAACAAGGGGAGTCTTTAACATTTTCGCAGTTTATCGCAGCAATGGTAGAAGAAGATTCGAAAGGAAGCCTTTGTAATTCAGTGGTTGTGCCACATTTCTCACTGGTCACTGCATCAAGCTAAAAATTACATCTTGTCAAGTTTAGCCGCCTAGAACGTCCTACACGCGCCAAAGAGCAGAAGATTGGGCACGAGGTTTGAGCTAAAACTATATATAGCTAAAAGTATATACAGTATAGATAAAAAAAAATGTCCCATCGCTTTTTCGGCCTTCACTCAAACGTTTCGTTCTCAGTCACTTCTTTACCGATTTGGCTCACTTTTTCAGAAAAAATTAACAACATGGTTGGCTAAATATTCTGCAAGTGTGGTGCCAAAATTCCGACTCATACTGGTTTTATGACCCGAAAACTAGGAATGAGGGTGGTCCACGCAAATTTAATTTTTTTCGGGAATACAAGGAGTACAGGCCTGAAAGTTGCAGGAATGATTGGTGTTGCTATTGGGCATAACATACTAAGCGGGCAGCCCTGTAGCTCAAAGGGCACTAAAATGGGGGAATTTCAAAAACATAACGAAATATGACTTTTCTTCGTAAAACCGGCAAAATGACAATTCTAAAGATTTTCAATTTTCAAAAAACGCTGCAGGGATGGTTACTATGGTGTGGAACAGAGCTTAAATATCAGGTTCATTTATTTGTCGAACTTCCTGCTACAATCTATATTGATTAACAACAGATTCAGTGCTTTGATTTTAGAAGGTGCAGATTTCTTAACTATGGGATTTGCAGTCATGTTTTTGAAATTCCCCCATTTTAGTGCCCTTTGAGCTACAGGGCTGCCCGCTTATGCAGTCATGTTTTTGAAATTCCCCCATTTTAGTGCCCTTTGAGCTACAGGGCTGCCCGCTTAGTATGTTATGCCCAATAGCAACACCAATCATTCCTGCAAGTTTCAGGACTGTACTCCTTGTATTACCGAAAAGAAATAAATTTGCGTGGACCACCCTCATTCCTAGTTTTCGGGTCATAAAACCAGTATGAGTCGGAATTTTGGCACTAAACTTACAGAATATTTAGCCAACCATGTTGTTATTTTTTGCTGAAAATTTGAGCCAAATCGGTAAAGAAGTGACTGAGAACGAAACGTTTGAGTGAAGGCCGAAAAAGCAATGGGACATTTTTTTTTATCTATACTGTATAATCCCTGAAAATGCAAGTTTTTTGATAAAATTTGCCGTTCTGTTTAGGGACATTTCCATCTGATGGGTAACCATCAGATCGCCTAATAGGGCATTATTATGTATGAGGCTAAAGCATAATAACAACAAGTGTCTACCATAATAAGAAATCTGCAGTCAGCCTTCATGTATATTGGATGAAATCTGATGTCAAAATGTAGCTTGCTGGAGTAGTAGGGGTCCTCGGCCAATGGCATTGGTAATTGGTCATCCAGTAACTCTTTGTATTATATTTATACGTTCCTGATTCAATTCAATCAAAGGCTGTTTAGTTAGGACAAACATGCAGAGGTTCACTAGATTTTCAAACTTTTCACGGCAAAAAGCAAATTTACTATTTTATTGGCTGAATTATTTCTTTTCACTGTCATTTCTGCAAATTTTGAATAAATAAATTTGAAACGCAGCTGCCAATGTTCGCGGAATTTTATGTGTTAAAGTTTGGTGCATCAATCTGGACCAAGTCTTGGCAAATTCCGTACCATTCTTCGGAGTTAACGCTAGTAGTGCTGGCGTATAACAAAAAAATAGTTTGACTCTTAAATTTTTCAAACTACTCTATTTTGAATGAATGAATGAATCACACTAAATTTTATCCGCTAAAAATCAGGAACGTATGTCATAATGCGAGCAGGAGATCCGGTGCGACAGTATTCTGAATCTCAAAAAATCTTTAATCGGCCATACTGAAATGCTTCTATTAAAACTAACAGAAAGTAGGAATATAAACTGAGCAAATTTGCTCAAATCACCTACCCATAGGGCTGTAGCCAAATCTAACGATAACCGAGTCATTAGGAGCCTTGCCATCGTAAAATTTTTGCAAAACAGTCAAGGTAGCGTTTTCTAGGATTAGAGGAGATGCTTCTGGTATAAGCTGTTTGGCTGAAAATTCTCCAACTCCTCTGCTGTTAACGGCCGCCACCCTGTAGGCGTAAGCAGAGCACAGATTTGGTTTAGTGAACAATATTCTGGGGTAACTGCTTATCTGAAAAAGGTAAGAGATCTTGTATTCAAGATTAAACGACACGTGACATGCAATAAAATAGGAAACAAGCTTTGAATTGGTTGAGAAATAAATTTATTACCAGAACGTGCTTCGCCCAACGATAGTGCTTTATGTCTCTGTATTGGATAATATAGAAGGCGGCATCTGGCACTATCGACCATTTCAATTTGAACGTTGTCAGGTTAACGAGTGGATTTTCCATCACAGCTGATAAAATCAAAGGGTGGGAGGGCAGAAAATCAGGGTCGGTTAGGTTGGAGCAATCTGACCAACATTCTGCCTGAAAAATGTTTTTCGGTTTGGTTTTACAACATTTTTCATTAATTGCGGGGAGATTTTAGATGTTCAGGTGAAACATAATTGGCGACAAAGCATTCTCTCAATAATTGGTAAGGTCACTTACACACTTCTGTCTCCTGCATTTATCCAAACAATCCGGAGTCTAAAATAATAGTTATTATAATTATTCAATGGATGCAGTGATTATATAGCGGTACTACAGGTTATACAAGTAATAAAGGGGTCCCCTTATAATTCCCTATGATCGCAATGAAAGGTAGGGGAACCCCAGTACGGGTAGAGTACGGTACTAGCTACGGAAACTGAGGTTAGAATACGTACTGTTATGTTTCCTAAGCAGTCAGCAACACAAGGACCCCAACAATTTACAGTTGCCCACTTCCAATGAGAATTGATGGTTCCCAAAACAAAATACGGGGCAAAGACCACCGTCAAATACAAACCAACAAGACTCAGATGCATTCCTAATGCAAACCTTATTACACAGCACAGCTCTGGTGCAATTTTAGCAAACAGGACAAAGACAGTGGAAAATGTGGCGTTAAGGAAAAACTTGTTGCTTGGAGAAGAAACAGACGCGCTATTTTTGCAGAGAGCCGAGATGCAATTTGTATTCTACTTTCTTTCAAGTTTTTGCTATATTGCAAAGTCCATTTCTCATGCAAAGTTTCACGACACTTTTTAAGACGGTCGCAAACGACTCCGAAACATCGCTTCTGCGCCACTGTTGTGCCTAGCTCAAATTTCATTCAAGTACATATTCAGTAAGTAAATCCAGACATTTTGAAATTCAGTAGGTAAGTACCAGTATGTGCTGGGGTTTTCCAAGAAGACCTGGTAAGTACTCAGTGAACAATTCAGTAAACTTGGTAAATGCTTCAAAATTCAGAAATATGTTTACAATTTATCTGAAAATATTTACCTGATACAGCTTTTAGCTACAGGGTGTCCCAAAAAAAATGACAACATTTCTTTTTGCTGCCATTTTCGCAATTTTTGACCAAATTGTCTGAAATTTGAAACATAAGTGCCAAAAAAGTGGTAATTTTATGTGTTAAAATTTGGTGCATCAGAATTGACCCAGTCCTGAGAAATTCAACAATATATAAAATTGAGAAATTTCAGTTAAATGTAGAAACAGCATCAAAAATGGGAACTTTTCTTTTTGCTGTATCTTCTTTAATTTAGGTCGGAATTGGATGAAATTTTCAATATATGCGCAGAATAACGGGTTGATTTGTAGATCAAAAGTTGGCGCATGAACCCAGCCCAGCTCTTGACATAAAAGATCCCGATCACAATACAACGACAACATTGATTTTCGCGCCCCTTAGCTGTAATGAAGCTCCTGTAAGCGTAATTCAGTCTGTCACCCCAAACATGCTAAGAAATGTTTATGATGCTTATGGGAAACGGTTGCAGCAGTGCATTAACTCAAACGGAGGTCATCTGGATGGTGTTTTATTCCTTAGTTCTCAGAGTTTGCACGTTCTTCATTTTGCTGCAGTAAAAACTCTGATTTTCTTTAGTTTCCAAGAACTAGCGAAATGGACTGATTAATGCCAGAACTTTTGACCTACAAAATATCTGCGCATATATTCAAAATTTCATCCAATTCCGACATAAATTAAAGAAGATACAGCAAAAAGAAAAGTTTCCATTTTTGATGCTGTTTCTACATTTAATTGAAATTTCGCAATTTTATATATTGTTGAATTTCTCAGGACTGGGTCAATCCTGATGCACCAAATTTTAACACATAAAATTCCCACTTTTTTGGCACTTATGTTTCAAATTTCAGACAATTTGGTCAAAATTTGCGAAAATGGCAGCAAAAAGAAATGTTGTCATTTTTTTTGGGACACCCTGTACTAGAACCATAAACCCTGTTTCAGTTTTGATTGATGAGTTTAAGATAACGTAGCTCATTTTTGATTTTTCAGAATTTTAATCGTGTTTTGCGCCATTTCACATAATTTATGGTGCTAATTGGTATGTCCGTAGCTGGACCCAGCCACAGCTCCTAACATTTAGGCGTAGAGCGTAGGATGTGATACATGTATGTAGGTAGCCCGCCGCCCAGCTGCATGTAAATTATGCTAACAGTTACGTTACCTGCGCAGCATGGCCCAGTGCTGCCTTATCTCTCGTCAGTGTGTGCGTGCAGCGGGGCCTCTGACGGCTGGCTTACGATCTGCCACCTTATTTATTTATTAGTCTGTACGGGGTGATAAAAGTTGTTGTTGACTTTGCAGGCGGCAAGCCGCTCGGACAACGATCCCCAGACATAATAACTGCCGACGCCAACATTCAAGTCCATGGCCAACGCAAGGCAAATTGGAGGTGGATAACTTCCCGGAAGTGAAAATCGTGCAACTCGGAGGCAGATGACATCACCTCAGAAGAAAAATTCGTTTCTGCTTACGGGAGCAGAATAGCGAATTTCACCTCAGAAGAAGAAGAATTCGGTTCTGCTTGTTGGAGCAGAACAACGAATTTCACCATCATTCTGTACTTTGGACAGTACGGAATCGGCACTGCAAAGGATAGCGCATTCGCGCCCATCATTCTGTACTGTGGATGGTATGGAACCAGCCCTACACCTGCCGACACAGTCTTTTGGGTGAAACCTACATACCCACAGCACAGAGTGAAGAAACACCGCAGAAATGGCCATGCCTCAAGCAGCAGGAGAAGCTGACGCTACCACTCAAGTGACACAGAGCCGCACATCGTTGATGCCGATGATGGATGTGTCAACGACCACACAACTTGTGAGCACCAAAGACAGAGCCGAGATAGTTGTTGCAATTCTTGCTGCGCTGTGCCAGGACAAGGAGCTCGAGCCTCTATCCAGCAACACCGCCAGCTATTCCTGTGCTAGCCAGGAGAAGAAACACTACAAACGGGCCTGCACCATGCCAAGAAGTGGATGCAAAGACCAGTTAGGGAGTGTAGATGGAAGAACCAACGGCAAGGAACTCTCTTCTTTCAGCTGGCACTGGTTTATGCAACACTGGTACTCTGTTGCCTGTCAGGAAGCCAAGGCCTCGCCAGTTCCTCAGGTGCGTCGTTTCCTGGCATCGATCTGGCAGAAAGCGAGCAACACCCAGACAAGTGTCTACGCGTTCGCAAATGCACAGTGCCACAGCATTCTGGGTATTGCTGTCCCTTCAAGAGATGGAAGTGCAGATGACTCCCTCGGGCAAGGTAGACATGGTGTCCTGTGAGCTGCTGAAACCTACTGCCTCAATGTGGAAATGCCAGAGGTTGACAGTCACGATGAGCTGCATGTTGGAGCAGATGGAAAGTGCAGGCATCAATGCATCCCAATGCCAAGTACAGCCATCGAAGCTCACCATGTGCCAAGAAGACCAGAAGATCAACTACATCCTCGCTCAAAAGAGGAAAGGGTGGTTGGTATGTCCACAGCTGGACACCCAGCCACAGCTCCAAACATTTAGGCATAGAGTGTAGGATGTGATACATGTATGTAGGTAGCCCACCGCCCAGCTGCATGTAAATTATGCTGCCAGTTACATTACCTGCGCAGCATGGCACAGTTGCTGCCTTATCTCTCATCAGTGTGTGTGTGCAGTGGGGTCTCTGACGGCCGGCCTACGATCTGCCACCTTATTTATTAGTCTGTATGGGGTGATAAAAGTTGTTGTTGACTTTGCTGATGGCAAGCCGCTCCAACAATGATCCCTGGACAGATTAAGAGCCACATTTTATAAAAACCGGGCAGGTCCCCTTATAAGGGCGGAACATGAAATTTTCTGACCTATACTTTTTATGTGATGAATCGATAGGTCTTTAGTAGAAAACACCACCACTGCGGTATTTTTGCTCTCCGATACCTCTTGCGGTATTTATGGCCAAAAACGTGATTTTGAACATTTTCGACTCCAGGAATAGTGTACTTGCACCGATTGGGCTCATATTTTCAGCATAGATTATGCTTACCTTGCCGACCGCTCTTGCAAAGTTTGGAGCTGATCGGTTCAGGTGCACATGAATAGCATCGATTTTAAGTGAAATTTCAAAAAGTCGAAAAAAAATTTTTTGGCCACATTCAGGATTTTGTCCATACTTCTAGGGTAGATAGAACTCGTCGTCCTCTACACGATGGTGTTTTCACTTTTTCTGGGCTCGGCCCCGTTTTTGAGTTATTCATGTTTCAATTTTCCAAAAATAATTTGCGGTATCTTTTATAATCGTGCACTGTTCTGATACCCCTGAAGTTACAGCGTCGTGTAGTAGTGCGTTGGACGTAGAATATCGTGCGCTTTCCAGCCATATAAGCGAAATCGATATGCGGCCTCTTACACAAGAATGGCGGTGAGCCAAAGTTTCGGTCGAAAATAACCAAATTTCGATCAAGGTTTTTTTACATGTTTTGACGTCTGCCGCCGGGTTGGTGCGCCAAATCGCATAGCTTCGGGCATCAAACGATAGCTGAGATTCTCGCGATTCCGAAAATGACCTCACTTTTGCGTTTTATATCGATTTGATGCTAGTTAAGCCCTAGTAATTGTCTGCAGTTTGGTAACCATAAGCCAGACCACTAGGAAAACAGGTAAAATCGGCGAACTAATGTGGCATTTCAATAAAAACTTTGATGCATACCAATCGTAGAGCTACTCTAACGCTCTCGATTGATATGAAGTCGTGCCTTGTTAATGGTAATTCGGGACAAGCCTAAAGTGGCTTTTTAACAAATCATAAATTACTGCAAATCTATGTTTACAATTTATTTATAAGTAAACTAATCGGTATACCAAGTAGCTGGCCATATGATCGAGGGAACAATTCTAACGATCTAACGAGGGGCATTTTAACGAAGCACTACTGTATTTGCACGACCCAGCAAAATACATATAGTGTCTAATACGAATTTAGTTCTGTCTAACATTTATACTTAATGAGTTTATTGCACAGCAACATCATACAGTACATGTACTACAGTAGGGGGTTTGGTGGTTATCCCTAGATAGAAAGTGAAACCCTCTCACATCCCTGGAGAAAAAAATGAGGGCCCCTCTCCGGCCCCAAGATAGAAGTACTGGTAAGTGGTTCCAGTCAGTGTTGTGCCGAACGAAAATTTTCTGAATTTAGTTAGCAAAAGTTAGTTACACCTTTTAAAATTTGAATTTAGTAAGTAAAAGTTAGTAACTAAATTCGCTCTACGAGTTTAGTAAGTTAGCCAAAAATTATCGAGTTACTTAGTTATGAGTTTAGTTAAAGCAAACTAGTAGAAATAAGGCCACTAATGCATTTAAACCGATTAGTATTAGCTCTGTATACCTGGTATGTTCAGAATATTCACAAAATAACAGTATTTCTCGTTATTTTCTGCAAAAATTTCGAAAAATTACCGTTTAGTTTATCAAAAAGCTGCATATCAGGACAGGAACAATGCAAATACATTGTACGAAATATGAAGACACAACAAATAGTTTTGGACCTCAGGCGTTTATTGTCACTCATTGGGAAAGTGGGTGGATGTTCATACAGTAGGTACCTGACATACATGCAATAGGGGGTCTGTCCCCCACCCGACAAAGGCCAGAACCCCACGGACATGGGGACATTAATCGCCGAGACGATTTTCCCGACCCCCTCCGATTTTCTAGCAAGTAATTTTTTGAGCAAATTTTTGCGATTTTTTGCAGTTTCGGACACAAAAATTGCCAAAATCGCCGTAAAACAGCACTTTTTTTAGCTGCATTTCACCCCAAATTAGCGATTTTTGTGTAGTTTTAGCTGAAAAAAATGCGATTTTTTCGATTTTTGAGCGTTTTTAGTGCCCAACTCCCTCCCAAAATTTGGGCTCAAACGGCCCCGACCGGCGCCAGACCCCCAACCCCCTTCAGCGAATGATCTCTTACATGTATGGTACCTCATACAGTACATGTAATGTACAGTAACAGGGCGGTTTCAAAGGTTGCTCCAAGCAAAGGGCAGGGTTGTATATTTTTCCGAAAAAAACCTCGGCCTGTTTTTTCCAGTTTTTTTCCGGTTTTTTTCCGGTTTTTTTCCTAAATCGCGGAAAAAAACTCCAGCCCAAGTTCTGAGTATCCTAGGCTGGTTTTATGATTCCTAACGCTTTCTAGCGCCTTCCTCCGATCGCTTTGTAACAGAGGATAGTTGGCAGAAACAGAGGATACACAATGGCCGAGCCGGGCCCTTATATAGCTCAATAGAATATTCTAGAAAGTTCTAGAACAATGACGTAACATTATCGTAGGCGCTTATATACAATGCATTGAAAGTTCTAGAAGGCCACGCCCACCTGCCAATAGGAGGCGAGGCAAAGAAAGTTCCAGAAAGAATTGAGGCGCGCCTCTACTTTGTAGTAAAGTGACGCCACATGACGTCATAGCGGCCTCGCTAGCTCTAGTACATCGCGCCTATAAACTATTTGTACATGAATGCTCAACAATAGCGTTACCTAGCCTTGTACAATAATTAATACTACTCCCCTCCTCTCTTATAAGCTCGTGTCTTTCACGACAACTAGATACCTGTGGCCGAAGCACCTATCTTTTAACACTATAACTAAACTGAATGTTACTAAACTCATAACTAAGTAACTCGATTTTTTACTTAGTAATTTCCTGAAAATGAGTTTAGTTTGAGTTGAGTTTAGTTAAGCGAAATCTGAGTTTAGTTAGTAAAAGTTAGTAACTAACTAACTAACTAATGTTTTTACTTAGTAAATAACTAACTAAATTCAACCGGCACAACACTGGTTCCAGTACTAACAAACAAGCTCAGCAATCACTATTGTTAGCTTAAAATTGGCTTAGAAGGCGTTTGGTAAGCGAATTTGGTGTTTCCGCTGCTGATATTTAAGAGAAATCGCTGTATTTAGAAGCTGTTTTTGTTATTTTATAAGCTTGCTTTTAGCTCTTAAATGTTATTTGTATGCTCAAAATTGCGATTTTTAGCCATATTCTTGAATAAAACGCGCTGAAAACGCATTTCTGGGCGTTGTGGAGCTTTTTAAAATTTTGGACTCCCTATCTAGGTGGGCAGAAATCTCAGCTATCGTTTGATGCCCGAAGCTATGCGATTTGGCGCACCAACCCGGCCGCAGACGTCAAAACATGTAAAAAAACCTTGATCGAAATTGGGTTATTTTCGACCGAAACTTTGGCTCACCGCCATTCTTGTGTAAGAGGTCGTATATCGATTTCACTTATATGGCTGGAAAGCTCACGATATTCTACGTCCAACGCACTACTACTAGACGCTGTAACTTCAGGGGTATCAGAACAGTGCACGATTATAAAAGATACCGCAAATTTTTTTTTGGAAAACTGAAACATGAATAACTCAAAAACGGGGCCGAGCCCAGAAAAAGTGAAAACACCATCGTGTAGAGGACGACGAGTTCTATCTACCCTAGAAGTATGGGCAAAATCCTGAATGTGGCCAAAAAATTTTTTTTCGACTTTTTGAAATTTCATTTAAAATCGATGCTATTCATGTGCACCTGAACCGATCAGCTCCAAGCTTTGCAAGAGCGGTCGGCAAGGTAAGCATAATCTATGCTGAAAATATGAGCCCAATCGGTGCAAGTACACTATTCCTGGAGTCGAAAATGTTCAAAATCACGTTTTTGGCCATAAATACCGCAAGAGGTATCGGAGAGAAAAAATACCGCAGTGGTGGTGTTTTCTACTGAAGACCTATCGATTCATCACATAAAAAGTATAGGTCAGAAAATTTCATGTTCCGCCACCTGCCTGGGTTTTATAAAAAACGGCTCTTAACTGGCAACGCCAATGTTCGAGTCGGTGGCCAACGCAAGGCAAATTGGAGGTGGATAACTTCCCGGAAGTGGAAATCGTGCAACTCGGAGGCAGATGACATCACCTCAGAAGAAAAATTCGTTTCTGCTTACAGGAGCAGAATAGCGAATTTCACCTCAGAAGAAGAAGAATTCGGTTCTGCTTGTTGGAGCAGAATAACGAATTTCACCATCATTCTGTACTTTGGACAGTATGGAATCGGCACTGCGAAGGACAGCGCATTCGCCCCCATCATTCTGTACTGTGGATGGTACAGAACCATCACTACACCTGCTGACACAGTCTTTTAGGTGAAACCTCAATACCCACAGACGGAGGAAACACTGCAGAGATGGCCATGCCTCAAGCAGCAGGAGAAGCTGACGCTACCACTCAAGCGACACAGAGTCACACACACGTCGAGTCAAAATAAAGTTTTAAAGTTTAAAAGTTGATGCCAATGGTGGACGTGTCAACGTCCACACAACTTGTGAGCACCAAAGACAGAGCCGAGATAGTTGTTGCCATTCTTGCTGCGCTGTGCCAGGACAAGGAGCTCAACCCTCTATCCAGCAACACTGCCAGCTATTCCTGTGCTAGCCAGGAGAAGGAACACTACCAACGGGCCTGCACCATGCCAAGAAGTGGATGCAAAGACCAGTTAGGGAGTGTAGATGGAAGAACCGATGGCAAGGAACTCTCTTCTCTCAGCTGTCACCGGTTTACACAACACCAGTTCTCTGTTGCCTGTCAGGAAGCCAAGGCCCGGCCAGTTCCTCTGGTGCGTCGCTTCCTGGCATCGATCTGGCAGAAAGGGAGCACCACCCAGACAAGCGTCTATGTGTTCGCAAATGCACAGTGCCACAGCATTCTGGGTTTGGATGCCTTGCTGTCCATTCAAGAGGTGGAAGTGCAGGTGACTCCCTCGGGCAAGGTAGACATGGTGTCCCAAGAGCTGCCGAAACCTCGATGCGGAAATGCCAGAGGTCGACAGTCACAATGAGCCGCAGGTTGGAGCAGATGGGAAGTGCAGGCGTCAATGCGTCCTAATGCCAAGTACAGCCATCGAAGCTCACCACGCGCCAAGTTGAATTGTTGCAACAAGCAGTGAGACCATCCGATCCGATCCGATTTGCGGGGGGCCTTACGGCCTGTGATCAGACTCGAGGTCCATTCCACTACCCCTGTGGTTTTGTCATCTCGGACGTTTCCCTTCTTTCAATGCCAAGCCACTCAAGCCATGCTGTTGGGCGCCAGGCACTAAGAGAGTGCCTGGCATGGTGACGTCATGGTGCTGACAGCTCCCAACGGCTGCCCGTTGAGCCGCCCGGCCAGAGCACTAAACTGGTATCAGCCTTATTGGTGGTCTCTCAGACAGCTCCTGACGTCATTGATCTTCCCTCCAACGCGGCATGCTTTTTGGAGCGGCTTTCAGTGCAACAGCAGATCCAGTTGGTTCCCATTTTACCTACTCACTGTAACCAGTTTTCGGTGGCCTGGGTGGAGCATTGTGCCGATGACCAACTCTTTGCAGCAAGAAACTTGCCGCGCTGAGAGGATGAACCACTACAACCGCTAGGGATGCAGGGGCTGCCGTAAATCAGAGGCAGTGAGCTACCCACTGAGCCAACGACGCGGCTGCAGTGAGACCAAATCTTGAAGTGGTTGGAGAAGTGAGACCAAAACTGGAACTGGTTGAGCTGTTGCCACAAGCAGTCAGACCATATCTATAACTGGTTGGAGCAGTGAGACCAAAACTGGAACTGGTCAAGCTGTCATCACAGGCAGTCACACCAAATCTATAACTGGTTTGGAGCAGTGAGACCAAAACTGGAACTGGACAAGCTGTTGTCACAGGCAGTCACACCAAATCTATAACTGGTTGGAGCAGAGAGACCAAAACTGGAACTGGTTGAGCTGTCATCACAGGCAGTCAGACCAAATCTATAACTGGTTGGAACAGCGAGACCAAAACTGGAACTGGTTGAGTTGTTGTCACAAGCAGTCAGACCAAATCTATAACTGGTTGGAACAGTGAGACCAAAACTGGAACCGGTTGAGCTGTCATCACAGGCAGTCAGACCAAATCTATAACTGGTTGGAACAGCGAGATCAAAACTGGAACTGGTTGAGTTGTTGTCACAAGCAGTGAGACCAAATCTATAACTGGTTGGAACAGAGAGACCAAAACTGGAACTGGACAAGCTGTCATCACAGGCAGTCACACCAAATCTATAACTGGTTGGAACAGTGAGACCAAAACTGGAACTGGACAAGCTGTTTGTCACAAGCAGTCAGACCAAATCTATAACTGGTTGGAACAGTGAGACCAAAACTGGAACTGGACAAGCTGTTTGTCACAAGCAGTCAGACCAAATCTATAACTGGTTGGAACAGTGAGACCAAAACTGGAATGGGTCAAGCTGTCATCACAAGCAGTCAGACCAAATCTATAACTGGTTGGAGGAGTGAGACCAAAACTGGAACTGGTTGAGCTGTTGTCACAAGCAGTCAGACTAAATCTATAACTGGTTGGAACAGTGAGACCAAAACTGGAACCGGTTGAGCTGTTGTCACAAACAGTCTGACCAAATCTATAACTGGTTGGAGCAGTGAGACCAAAACTGGAACTGGTTGAGCTGTTGTCACAAGCAGTCAGACCAAATCTATAACTGGTTGGAGCAGTGAGACCAAAACTGGAACTGGTCAAGCTGTCATCACAGGCAGTCACACCAAATCTATAACTGGTTGGAGCAGTGAGACCAAAACTGGAACTGGTTGAGCTGTCATCACAGGCAGTCAGACCAAATCTATAACTGGTTGGAACAGCGAGACCAAAACTGGAACTGGTTGAGTTGTTGCAACAAGCAGTGAGACCAAATCTATAACTGGTTGGAACAGAGAGACCAAAACTGGAACTGGACAAGCTGTCATCACAGGCAGTCACACCAAATCTATAACTGGTTGGAAAGCAAAACTAGAACTGGACAAGCTGTCATCACAAGCAGTCAGACCAAATCAATAACTGGTTGGAACAGTGAGAACAAAATGGAATGGGTCAAGCTGTCATGACAGGCAGTCACACCAAACTGGAGCATAGAACTTGAACTGTTGAGCTCATCACAGGCAGTCACACCAAACCTATAACTGGTTGGCACAGTGAGACCAAAATTGGAACTGGTTGAGCTGTTGTCACAAGTAGTCAGACCAAATCTATAACTGGTTGGAACAGTGAGACGAAAACTGGAACTGGTCAAGCTGTCGTCACATGCAGTCAGATCAAATCTATAACTGGTTGGAACAGTGAGACCAAAACTGGAACTGGATAAGCTGTCATCACAGGCAGTCACACCAAATCTATAACTGGTTGGAACAGTGAGACCAAAACTAGAACTGGACAAGCTGTCATCACAAGCAGTCAGACCAAATCAATAACTGGTTGGAACAGTGAGAACAAAACTGGAATGGGTCAAGCTGTCATGACAGGCAGTCACACCAAACCTATAACTGGTTGGAGCAGTGAGACCAAAACTTGAACTGGTTGAGCTGTCATCACAGGCAGTCACACCAAACCTATAACTGGTTGGCACAGTGAGACCAAAATTGGAACTGGTTGAGCTGTTGTCACAAGTAGTCAGACCAAATCTATAACTGGTTGGAACAGTGAGACCAAAACTGGAACTGGCCAAGCTGTCGTCACAAGCAGTCACACCAAATCTATAACTGATTGGAGCAGTGGGACCAAAACTTGAACTGGTTGAGCTGTCATCACAGGCTGTCACACCAAATCTATAACTGGTTGGAACAGTGAGACCAAAACTAGAACTGGACAAGCTGTCATCACAAGCAGTCAGACCAAATCAATAACTGGTTGGAACAGTGAGAACAAAACTGGAATGGGTCAAGCTGTCATGACAGGCAGTCACACCAAACCTATAACTGGTTGGAGCAGTGAGACCAAAACTGGAACTGGTTGAGCTGTTGTCACAAGTAGTCAGACCAAATCTATAACTGGTTGGAACAGTGAGACCAAAACTGGAACTGGACAAGCTGTCGTCACAAGCAGTCACACCAAATCTATAGCTGGTTGGAGCAGTGAGACCAAAACTGGAACTGGTTGAGATGTTGTCACAAGCAGTCAGACCAAATCTATAACTGGTTAGAACAGTGAGACCAAAACTGGAACTGGACAAGCTGTCATCACAGGCAGTCACACCAAATCTATAACTGATTGGAGCAGTGAGACCAAAACTTGAACTGGTTGAGCTGTCATCACACACTGTCACACCAAATCTATAACTGGTTGGAACAGTGAGACCAAAACTGGAATGGGTCAAGCTGTCATCACAGGCAGTCACACCAAACCTATAACTGGATGGAGCAGTGAGACCAAAACTGGAACTGGTTGAGCTGTTTTCACAAGTAGTCAGACCAAATCTATAACTGGTTGGAACAGTGAGACCAAAACTGGAACTGGACAAGCTGTCGTAACAAGCAGTCACACCAAATCTATAACTGATTGGAGCAGTGAGACCAAAACTGGAATGGGTCAAGCTGTCATCACAGGCAGTCACACCAAACCTATAACTGGTTGGAGCAGTGAGACCAAAACTGGAACTGGTTGAGCTGTTGTCACAAGTAGTCAGACCAAATCTATAACTGGTTGGAACAGTGAGACCAAAACTGGAACTGGACAAGCTGTCGTCACAAGCAGTGACACCAAATCTATAACTGATTGGAGCAGTGAGACCAAAACTGGAATGGGTCAAGCTGTCATCACAGGCAGTCACACCAAACCTATAACTACTGGGTGGAGCAGTGAGACCAAAACTGGAACTGGTTGAGCTGTTGTCACAAGTAGTCAGACCAAATCTATAACTGGTTGGAACAGTGAGACCAAAACTGGAACTGAACAAGCTGTCGTCACAAGCAGTCACACCAAATCTATAACTGATTGGAGCAGTGAGACCAAAACTGGAATGGGTCAAGCTGTCATCACAGGCAGTCACACCAAACCTATAACTGGTTGGAGCAGTGAGACCAAAACTGGAACTGGTTGAGCTGTTGTCACAAGTAGTCAGACCAAATCTATAACTGGTTGGAACAGTGAGACCAAAACTGGAACTGGACAAGCTGTCGTCACAAGCAGTGACACCAAATCTATAACTGATTGGAGCAGTGAGACCAAAACTGGAATGGGTCAAGCTGTCATCACAGGCAGTCACACCAAACCTATAACTGGTTGGAGCAGTGAGACCAAAACTGGAACTGGTCAAGCTGTCGTCACATGCAGTCAGATCAAATCTATAACTGGTTGGAACAGTGAGACCAAAACTACTAGCACACCAATGAGCCTATAGTAGATAGCAGCACAGACTGCTAGCAAAGCTACAAATGTGACCTGAACTGCACTGATTCAGCCTTTGGTTAATGAGTATTGGCCATTTTTCATACAATTATCATTTGGCAAACTGCTGTCCAACCCAAACCGTGTTTTGGAGAACAATTCTAGCTTTGGTCAGCTGACTTGTGACCTGAACTGCACTGATTCAGGCTTTGGTTAATGAGTATTGGCCATTTTTCATACAGTTATCATTTGGCAAACTGCTGTCCAATCCAAACCGTGTTTTGGAGAACAATTCTAGCTTTGGTCAGCTCACTTGTGACCTGAACTGCACTGATTCAGCCTTTGGTTAATGAGTATTGGCCATTTTTCATACAGTTATCATTTGGCAAACTGCTGTCCAACCCAAATCGTGTTTTGGTGAACAATTCTAGCTTTGGTCAGCTCACTTGTGACTTGAACTGCACTGATTCAGGCTTTGGTTAATGAGTATTGGCCATTTTTCATACAGTTATCATTTGGCAAACTGCTGTCCAACCGAAATCGTCTTTTGTGGAACAATTCTAGCTTTGGTCAGCTGACTTGTGACCTGAACTTCACTGATTCAGGCTTTGGTTAATGAGTATTGGCCATTTTTAACACAGTTATCATTTGGCAAACTGCTGTCCAACCGAAATCGTCTTTTGTGGAACAATTCTAGCTTTGGTCAGCTGACTTGTGACCTGAACTTCACTGATTCAGGCTTTGGTTAATGAGTATTGGCCATTTTTAACACAGTTATCATTTGGCAAACTGCTGTCCCACCCAAATCGTGTTTTGGTGAACAATTCTAGCTTTGGTCAGCTCACTTGTGACCTGAATTGCACCTCTTCTCCCACTCCTTCGGGATTTCCCAAATGCAGGGATGCCGGCGTTTCGTCTGTTGGGTTCTTCTGCATGTAACTGATCGCAAACAACAGCGTCTCCAACTTGCCGGAGGGCAACGACACCACCGAACGGCTGCCGCTTCTCAATTGCGCAAAATGTCCATAGACATTGCCTTTGAAAACGCCCAACCAGGCACTGATCTGGTCTTTGCTCAACGCATTGAAACGCGTGGGACATTTGCTAGTGAGTGACATCTCGAGACCTCAACAAAAACAACAATGACTGGTTTGCTGAGAACTTGTCCTTATGAACCTATTTGGTTAGGGTAAGTTAGGGTCTCGAAACGAAAATCACTATTGCGCAATACTCTATGTTGATTGGTCAGTTGACTCCGCCCACTCATAGATTGCAACGAAAACCAGTTAGTGTTTGCTAAGCTTGCTAAGGAAGCGGTCGGTTGCGATGGACGGTCTGTATTGGCTGGATGACATAGAGTGCCAGAGCGAGTACGATACCGATGAATATTATAGCAGAGAGTCTGATGATGAGGATTTGTACGAGAGCGATGCGGCTAATGATTTTATGGCCTACGATTATCTGAAATGGCGTGCTCAAGAAAGTGGTGTGCCCTGGCACCATTGTCCCGACCTAAGACCCCCGGTTGATGAAGTCAGACTCACTATGAGAGCGCTGGCAGCGCAGTATGAAAAAGAACATTACTCCCAAATCGAGCGAATGGTGGCACAAATGCGTTTGTCGATGACCACCACTTTTCCCGATTACTGCGTTCTCGCAGAACAACAATGTTGTTGACACTTCTGGTTATGTTGCTGCCTTACATTTTGTTGAATGATGAAGCTTTTCGCTTCATAGCCTGACAACTGAGTATGGACACTCTTGGTCTCTTCGCCATTTTACGCCTCTGAATAGGTAGTATCCGTTGTTTATCGATGTTCGGCTTTCTGGATTGTTTTGCACCATGTCTGGACATCTGCCATCGAGGTTACCGGTCATGTTTATGCATGTAAGAAAGCGCTTATTGCAACCCATAACATTCAGCAGGAGCTAAGCAGAAAGCTCAGGTTGACAATGCCATCGTGAACAGAAGTTGTTCTAACAGAACTTCAGAATACAATGCACTTACTTATGTAGCACCGTTTACATAGCGATCTTACACATGTGCGCAACTGCATAATCCTTCACACAAATCTTGATCATAGTTCTTGCAGTGTTCTTTTTGCGTGTGCAATATTTATTGTTCCTGTTGGGCTTGCAACCAGTGCAACCTTGAATTACCACCCACCTTTTACCACTCAAAAACTCAGTTCCATATTTGGGATCGAACATGAGCGATTTCAGGTCTTTTTTCAAGTGCCAGGCCAACTTTTGGTATCAGCGCTATAAAACTAGACCAGATCAAAATCAAATATACAGCGCATTAATATACACCCATTTATAACAGACGCTCTGGTAGCATTGAAACAACTGCTGCTTGGTGTGTTGTTATTGAAAGCTTCTGTCACAACACGCACTTCTGGCAAATTACTGTCAATGCCAAGAAATGATATATGTTCTACCCTTATTTTCTACTTTTATCTTTGTTTTATCTTCTACTTTTCATTTTTACTTTTCGTTTATTTATTTTTCCCATATTTTCTACTTTTATCTGTATTTTACTTTCTACTTTTAATTTTCTGTTCACCTGTTTTATCTTAGTATGGCAAGCCTAACCAATACTCATTAACCAATGACTGAATCAGTGCAGTTCAGGTCACAAGTGAGCTGACCAA
>JASANB010004546.1:0-40220 GCA_030248155.1 Sabatieria punctata | reverse complement strand
AAAAATTTTTAAACGAAAATTTGACAAAATTTCTTAAAGCAGTCTAAAAGTACCTGTCCCCCCCCCCCCCCCCCCCCCCCCCCCCCCCCCCCCCCCCCCCCCCCCCCCCCCCCCCCCCCCCCCCCCCCCCCCCCCCCCCCCCCCCCCCCCCCCCCCCCCCCAATTTTTAAGTCCGAATTCGTACTAGTAGGTGGAAAACCGACTTGGAAGTATTTGACTGAGAAAGTGAAAATTTTGCGACCGGGACATGTTTGACCTCAATTTTCTCACGTTTTTCGGTCTGAGCAAACAATGCTTCACACCAAACGGTAGGTAATTGATGCCGCAACATTTTTCTGAAATAAAAAAAAACTGGGTTGGAGGTTGTGGACGGGCTATGGGGGCGACAAAGGGGGCGAAAAAATTTTTTTTTCTGAAAACGAAAATTTTGACGAAAGTTTCTTAAAGCAGTCTAAAAGTACTCTAAAACCCCCAATTTTTAGGTCCGAATTCCGAGTATGAAGCGAGAAATTCGAGTTTGAAATTTTGGTCCCATAGTTAAGCAGACCGATTTTCGGAAGGCTATATCTCAGGACAGGAGCGTCAGATCCATTAATCCTTTGCAGCTGAAAGATAACTCATAAGTATCTATTAGTGTACCAACTTACAGCTCTCTAGCTCAAAGTTTCAATTTTGGGTCTGAATAGGGCAAAGGACCAAAACGCGATCTGACCAGAGAACGACTCTTAAAATACTTCAAAGTTTTGGTTCTGTTGTGTTCATTGTGCATAATAGTATGTGCCACACTGCCACGGCACCATAATTGTACAGTTTCACTTTATTGAGTGAGTACAGGTTTTGCTAAGTGCTACTGACTGTAATAGGTCTACACTATATACTGCAGCTGAGTAAGTTCTCCCTATTTCAGAGCGCCTACACCATGCGTGGAATGCGACCTTACGTGGTAAGTGCACTAGCCATATACGCACAGCTCAGCCGCCGTTCTGTGTAAAACAGCCTTCAATTACCTTACTAGGCCACTCGCGCCTGCACCATCCAATACTAATATATTATTTTGCTCCAACAGCCGCCTGTCTGCCGCATTGGTTTATGATGCAATCTAGCGATTCTTCCCAGCGCGAAGTAAATAAAATCTGTACTAACTACAGTCAGCGAAATGACAACTTGTTTGGGTCCGCTACCAAATATTGTATCACCCAATACAGTGGTACTGTATTTGGGCACCGGTTCCAAATCTTGTTATTTCCCTGACTGTACTGTCGTTACTCTATGACCTATTGGTACCGTTGTATGCAAATTTTTGCAGCAACTAACGGACGCGCACCGTCAGCAATTCCGCAAGGAACGCGACACATTCGGCGAGCTTCAAGTGCCCTCCGACAGTTACTACGGCGCCCAGACGGCGCGATCTATGATGAACTTCAAGATCGGCGGCGCCGAGGAGCGGATGCCGGTAGGAAATTTGCATAGAACGGTGTTATTTTTTGATTGACTGTTTTTAGATTCCGGTCATTCATGCGTTCGGAATTCTGAAGAAATCGGCCGCAATCGTTAACAAGGAGTTCGGCTTGGAGCCGAAATTGGCCGATGCTATTTGTCAGGCTGCCGATGAGGTGGGTGTTTCCTTGCTGTTAGCATTGTTTAGTGATGGAAACGACTGGAAACTCGGGGATAACTGGCTTTAACGAAATCGAGCTTTATGCAAATTACGTTGACATAGCTCATAAATCGTGTGTGCATCTAAACATGGTTCCTTTTTCTTCTTGTATGACAGTCAAGCACTTAACGCCGTTTATGGTACCGCCCCACTTTCGGCCACTGTGGTGGTAATAATGGCACCGGCACCCGTGGTCATGGGTAGGGGCAGACATGAGCAAAGGGGGGGCCTCCCATCAGGAATTTTTGGGAAGAATTTTGTATAGAAAATTCTGATAAAAATATGCCTGGAATAGGCGTAAATGAGCTCAGAATAGCTAATTTTAACTTATTTTAATGAAAAATAAGCCAAAAACTCTGATTTTCGCCAAAAATCGGACTTTTTGGCTTACCACCCCTCAGTCCCCATCAGGCGCTCCTACCCCCCTCAGGAATTGAAAATTCTACCCCCCATCAGCCGAAATGCTAGCCCATGTCTGGGTAGGGGTACCATATTATATGGTGCCAGTACCATAAACGGCGTTAAGTGCCTGATTGTAAGCTCGTTACTGAATCTATTATTAATGTAAGGATCCAAAATTAGTTTCAACGCTCGGAAACTGCTTCGCTTTTTTACTGAAAGAGTAGTAGTTTCTTTTTCTCACCAGAATCATTTCCTGTTTTGGCTGAATTGTTATAATTGAATCGGTAATAGTAAATTGTACACTGGCATTGCTAAACAATAGAAATGAAGCATTGCTCAGCGCAAATTTCTTCAACCGCTTTACATTCAGAGCAGACATGGGCAAAGGGTGGTGATGGGTTTACCCCCTTAAGCTCTAACCTACAGTCAAGAAAGAATTTTGTATAGAAAATTACGGTAAAAGTTGCCTAGATTACGTGTAAATGAGCTCAGAATAGCTCTATTTTAAGGAAAAATTAACCAAAAATCTTGATTTTAGTAAAAAAAAATCGGAGTTTTTGGCTTACCATCCCCTCAGCCCCCCAGAATTTCAAATTCTATTACCTCTCAGCCAAAGTACTAGCCCATATCTAATTCAGAGCATACACATGTTCAGAGTGGGGTTGCCCATTTTGGATTAGCCCCTTGCTAAAAGTACCGAAGCCCCTTGCTTAACTCCAAGCTGCTTGACGAGAATTTACATAAAGCGGTGCGTTTCTAGGTGGTGGCCGGGAAACTGGACGACCACTTTCCATTGGTCACTTGGCAGACCGGCAGCGGCACTCAGAGCAACATGAACGTTAATGAGGTGCTTAATTAATTGGCACAGTTTAGTTAATTACTTCAATTATTTGGTCGTTAATTAAGGTGATCTCCAACAGAGCCATCGAGATTCTGGGCGGCGAACTGGGCTCCAAAGACCCGGTCCATCCCAACGATCACGTGAACATGAGTCAGAGCTCCAACGACACCTTCCCCACTGCCATGCACATCGCTGTGGCCAGGGAGATTAACTCTAGGTTATTTTATTTATTTGTTTTCTCTTCTTATTTTAGCCGAGTTTTCCACCTATAAGACCCCACCGGTTATATGACCCGGGTCTTATAACTGGGTTTCTTTAATCTTTTCCTATTATTAGACTAGGTCTTATAGCAGGTAGTCAGAAAGCAGCGTCTGTCAGGGGGCATTTTCCAGTTATAAGAGCCGGGTCTAAGCTCAGAATGGTGTGTTTTCGTGTATATTTTTACAAGATAACTAATGAACATGGAGTTTTTGAACTCAGGTCGTTCAAGAATCGTTCTAAAGCCTGCGTAATCTTGGTAAAATTATTGATTTGATAGGTTTAGATAGCTGCTGTGAGCATATTGGAGCTTCTAAGTTGCCCGAGTTTTCAAAACTTGTTTAAAACTGAGCTATTCAGATCATACATGTACTAGGGGGGTTGGGGGGTTACCCCCCTGCTGGAAAGGCCAACCCCCCTCACCCCCCCAGACAGGTTAAGGGACCCCTCCCCCGACCAAAAAATACCAGTGGTGATAGTGGCTCCATTATTAACAAACTGGGTCAGAAATCACTAATTTTTAGCCTAAAATTCGCTTGAAAAGCCTTTGGAAACCGAATTTGGCGTTTCCACTGCTGATATTTAAGAAAAATCGGTGTTTTTGGAAGCTCTTTTTGTCATTTTTTGCTTGTTTTTAGCTTTAAAACGCTATTTGACAGCTTAAAATAGCGATTTTTAGCGTCCTTACTGAAAAAAACGTGCTAAAAACGCATTTCTAGGCTTTTTGGAGCTTTTTTGAAATTTGGGACCCCCCACCTGGGCGAAACTGCCCCTCGACCCCCCACCTGAGGAAACCCCCCTCCCCCAGGTCGGCCCGGAGCTGTTACATGTATGGTCAAAACGAGTGTATTTCATGCTTTTCATGCAGAACATGGAGTTTAAAAATGTACATAGATTTTCCACCTACAAGACCCGGGTCTTATAACTGATGCAAAAATGTGACCCCAAATTTAGGCATTTTCTTTTCCGGTTATAAGACCCGGTCTTATAGGTGGAAAACGCCAGTAGTGTTTTTTTTATTGTAGACTGTTGCCGGGACTGAAGACTCTGCGAGAGGCGTTGAATGCTAAGGCCAAGGAGTTCGATGATATCGTTAAGATCGGTCGCACCCATACACAGGTCAGTAGTGGATTGATTGATTGATTGATTGATTGATTGATTGATTGATTGATTGATTGATTGATTGATTGATTGATTGATTGATTGATTGATTGATTGATTGATTGATTGATTGATTGATTGATTGATTGGTTGATTGATTGATTGATTGATTGATTGATTGATTGATTGATTGATTGATTGATTGATTGATTGATTGATTGATTGATTGATTGATTGATTGATTGATTGGTTGATTGATTGATTGATTGATTGATTGATTGATTGATTGATTGATTGATTGGGGAGGGATAGGAATAGCGATCGACCGGAATTCCGGTCCGGTTTCGGTGCTGAAGGGTGCCGGAACCGGAACTTCTGACTTTCCGCTCTTTTGGAAGCAACTCTGCTAAATTCCATCTAATAGCGCTGAACACTATTAATAAATCCCCTAAAAACTGTTGTTTTTGACAACAATTTTGATTGCTATCGCTACTGTTTTCTCAGAAGTGTACACAAAAGTGTCGATAATTTGAGGCAGCACCATACATGTAACAGGGGGGGTCTGGGGGGTCTGCCCCCCCCCCGACTTAGGCCACACCCCCACGGATGGGGCCCCCCCCCCCCCCCCCCCGAGACGATTTCACCGACCCCCCTCCTCCGATTTTTCTGGCAAGTAAATTTTCGAGCAAATGTTTGCAATTTTTTACACTTTCACACACAAAAATTGCCAAAATCGCCTGCAAAACAGCACTTTTTATCTGTATTTCAGCCCAAATTAGCGTTTTTTGGCGATTTTTAGGCCAAAAATTGCGATTTTTCTCGATTTTTGAGCGTTTTTTAGTGCCCACCCCCCTCCCCCAAAATTTTGGCTCAGACCCCCCGGCCGGCGCCAGACCCCCAACCCCCTCCCCCATCGGCGGATGACCTGTTACATGTATGTGCAGCACAAATGGTGCCTTACAATTACAGTAGTTTCAGAAGGAAAATTTCGGTTGTTTCCGATATTTTAAAGACGAAATTAAAAAAAACAAAGGTCTTAAAGAGATTGCAACCAAAATCTAAAAAAACGCAAAATCATCAAGAGTGTATGGGGGGTCCTGTATGAGGAATGTAGGATTCTCTGAGAAATCGTGACATGTAAAACAGTACAATAATGTTTCATGGCAGTTCTAGCAGTTCTAACTAACCTTAGTAAAGCACTCTGTTGAGCAGTTTTCAGTTAGTTTCAGTTTTAGTTCTGGGAGCAATTTCGAATTCTTAGCCTAGCGTTAGGCCACCCATGGGCCCATCACGCAAACCCCATAGAAGTCGTGGAGCTTAAAAGTAAGCTGGAGGTCAGAGAATCTCCTAGATTCTTTAATGAATCTCAGGAGATCTCTGAGCTCACAACTTCTAATATCCTTAGGTGACATTATGTCGCCCGTCAGTAGTGGGTAGTACAGGGTTGGGTGGCCGTATAGTGCGTTTGGTCTTTACTGCTGTAACTTCAAGGGCAGCGCGTTGAAGGGCTCTTATGAGTATGCGTGTGCTCTTCTGCCTGGTACAGAATAAAGTTTAACAACAACAACAACAACAACTTTAGTGTTCGTTAATCAATTTCGCTCAAATTCTAACACAACATGCACCAATCCTCAGGCTTTTTACTCTAAAAATTTTAGCTAGCTCTGTCGCTCGGATTGGATTGATTGTCCGAGTGGGGCCGTCGTAGCCTCTGCGTTAGGCCACACGGCGGCCCATCACGCACACCCACATCCTGCCCTTCCTTCGCCACTAGCCTAAACACACCGGCTGGGGAGGGGTTTACTTCGCGTCACCCCCCTCTCGGAGGCAGAAAATTTTCGCTTTTTAGGCGGCGTGTTCCACTTTCCTCCGTTCCACTTTCCTCCGTTCCAGTTTCCTCCTTTCCACTTTCCTCCGTTCCACTTTCCTCCGCCCATATTCCACTTTCCTCCGTTTTGAAATTTTAGCATTATCTAACGAGTTTTGGTTCCTGTTCCTATACTAATTGTAACTGCATTAGGGACATAGTTTAGCGAATTATACAGTAGTAGGCTTTATCGAATTACAGTCTCACAACTTCTTCAATAAAATGTTCACCATCATCCATCCGCACTCCTCCTGCAAGGACAATCGTTTGCTTCACCGAAGGATTAAGAAGCTGCCCCGCCCAGACCTCCACCCTTTCTCAGTGGGAGCTGTGTCCAAGGCGGTGAGAGAGGCCAGAAACTCTAAAGCAAAGGGGCCGGATGGGCTTACCATCCTTCAACTGAAACATCTGGGCCCAGTGGGAATGCAGTTTCTCACTCAAGTCTTGAACCTCTCGCTGGCTAGATGCCAAATCCCGGCGATCTGGAAGTGCTCTACTATCATCCCCCTGCCTAAGGCAGGAAATGATCTTAAAGAAGCAGCCTCCTACAGGCCCATTTCCCTGTTGTGCCCTCCTGTCAAGGTTCTAGAACAGCTGTTGCTCCCTCAGCTGAAAGAAAACTTTGTTTTTGCTCCCCATCAACATGGATTTAGTAGATCGCGGCATTCAACCACCTCTGCACTCCTTCACCTTTCTCAAGCAGTGGCCTCTGGCTTTAACCAACCCAAACCTGCTGGTCGAACCATTGTACTGGCGCTGGATCTAACTAACACTAATAGCCCTAGGCTACCGGCCAGCTCATGGATCGTTAATCCCTTCCTATGTACGCCTTCATATAAGACCAACAAGAGAGCCGAGAAGCAGGAAATCCTCCACTCTATTGGCAAACATTACGCACTCATATAGCAGCAGTGAACATACTTGTACACACTCTTAAATCTGCTACACTTATACCGTCTCATTTATAGGTCCGAAAGCTGATTTTAGGCAAATGAGAACAAAAACTCGTTAGATAATGCTAAAATTTCAAAACGGAGGAAAGTGGAATATGGGCGGAGGAAAGTGGAACGGAGGAAAGTGGAAAGGAGGAAAGTGGAACGGAGGAAACTGGAACGGAGGAAACTGGAACGGAGGAAAGTGGAACAAACCTTTTAGGCGTCTTTTGGACTTTTGTGGGACCCGCCTCCCGTGACTACCTCCACACCCCTCCGGACTTTTCCGGCCCGTGTAGCTCGGTGTCAGTCTGGTCGGGTCTCAGTGGTAGCTGTCCCCGTTACCGTTTGTCCCCACACATGTCTGGTTGCTATTGTAGCTTTAGGTGCTTAGGCAGCTCCAGTCGGTTCCCATTTACCTACTCGCTGTCACCAGCTTTCGGTAGTCTGGGTGGGGCTTTGTGCCGACCAACTGTTTGCGTCTAGAAACTTGCCGCGCCGAGTGGTTGAGCGCACGACCACTTACACAGTGGCTAGGTCCGTTACTTACTTCAGCCACTAGTTATGCACTTCCAAGTGTCCACTGTTAAGTGAGTGCATATCTAGTGGTTGAAGTGACGGGCTTGGCTCGAATTTCGAGAGTAAAAAGTAGAAACGGACTTCTTGCTGTAACCTTACTTTACAGGACGCCGTGCCCCTTACCCTGGGTCAGGAATTCGGCGGTTACGTGCAACAAATCGACAACGGCATAGCGCGGGTGAAAGCCACCTTGCCACATCTCTACGAATTAGCTGCCGGTCTGTACTATTTTTGTCTATTTTTTGTCCTATTATTGTCCTATTTCAGGCGGCACTGCAGTAGGAACGGGTCTGAACACGCGCAAAGGGTTCGCAGAGAAAGTGGCGGCGGTTGTATCCGAACAGACCGGACTGCCCTTTACCACCGCCCCCAATAAGTTTGAAGCCCTCGCCGCTCACGATGCCATGGTTGAGGTATGTCTTATTGAGGAGGTGTGATTGACGGTAGTTGTAAGGAGGCAGTGAAACATGGTTTCTACAGGTTCACGGGGCTCTGAACGTGCTGGCCGCGAGTCTTATGAAGATCGCCAATGACATTCGTTTGCTGGGTTCCGGACCTCGCTGCGGTCTCGGAGAGTTGATGTTGCCGGAGAACGAACCCGGCAGCAGCATCATGCCTGGTACTTTCTTTCTCTTTCTTACCCTAATCACATAGCTACCATTTGGTCTGAACGAGTGTAGAATTTGTTAGATGCTCATGGGGTAGCGCGGCTGAGGGGGTTGAAGGGTCAACAACTGCGATTCTTTGGTTAAAATAAAGGTTTTTGGCGTATTTCTCGTTAAAATAACATGTTTTCAGCTTGTTTACATTATTTTTTCTGTACAAAATTCAACAATAAAATTGCTGTTTAGGGTAGAGTCAGTCTGAAGGGGTTGCCAATCGCTGATGGAATGGTTATACATGTTGCAGGGCGTCTGGGGAAACTAAAATAGCCCGAATTGTCTGTAAAACAGCTATTTTTGGCCATACCTCAGCCCCTGTAACACCATTACGTTCGACCACTGTGGTGGTACTGTTATATGGTACCGCTACTTTCGCATTGGTTCCGGTACCGGTACCATCATACATGTAACAGGGGGTCTGCCCCCACCCGACTTTGGCCAGACCCCCGGATGGGGGACATCCCTCCCCCGATACGATTTTTCCGACTCCCCCTCCAACTATTCTACGAAGTAAATTTTTGAGCAAATTTTTGCGATTTTTATAATTTCAGACACTAAATTTGCCAAAATCGCCTGTAAAACAGCACTTTTTAGGTGTATTTCAGCCCAAATTAGCCGAATTGACTATTTTTAGCCCAAAAATTGCGATTTTCTTCAAGTTTTGAGCGTTTTTTAGTGCCCAAGCCCCTCTCAACATTTGGGCTCAGACCCCCCGGCCGGCGCCAGCCCCCCAACCCCTCCCCTTCGGCGGATGACCTGTTACGTGTATGCGTACCATATAATATGGTACCAGTAGAGTCCCCGAACGTAGGGGTAATGGTGTGGTAGGATAAAGGCGTTAAGTGGCTGAATGATTTAGGCAAAGTCAACCCGACGCAGTGCGAGGCGGTGACGATGGTGGCAGCGCAGGTTATGGGAAACCAGGTGGCAGTGACTGTGGGCGGATCGAACGGACACTTCGAGTTGAACGTCTTCAAACCACTCATTGGTACGTGTTGCTCTTTGTCTTTCTTGTCTGGCTGAAAGCAACCTTTCATCTGTTAGATTAATTAGCACTCAGCTCTGTTCTAGTATTAAGAGTGACGCAGGTTTGTTTCATTGCTTTCTTGCTTAGTTCGTACCTGTAGTGTACTCAGGGGTAGTCTACAGGCCCTTTTAGAGTGCAATTATTAAGAAAAATTGGGCAAAATATGAAAAACAAGTAAATTATGACTTAGTGAATTATGATTAGACTTGCACAGGGTCCTCCAAAAAAAACAACCCAGCAGATTTTTTGCTGTAACAACCGCAAATCTCAACCGATTTGAATAAATCCTTTTTTAAATGAAAGACAAATATATTATTGAATGATTGATTTAACGCTTGTTAAGATAGCCTGATTAGTTCCTGAGATATTATTTAGATATTTGTCCTTAAAATTAAAACAGAGATTTTGGCAATGAACAAGAGTGATAAAGAACAACCCAGCAGATTTTTTACTTTTGCAACCATGAATCTCAACCGATTTGAATGAATCCTCTTTTGAAAGAAAGGTTGATAAATTCTTCAAAGATTGGTGCAATTTTTATTGATATTTACTGCTTAGTTCTTGAGATATTTGTCGAAACAGATTTTGGCAAAGAACAAGATCGATTCCGTTGCCCTTGACAAAAATGCAGATTCCTACTGCTGGAGGTTAATGACACTTTGCTGTTGAAGTAAACCGAGTTTGTGTGTCACCAGTAAAGCCTCCAATACCATTTAACAGTAGCAGGAATCAGTTTTATTACGAAGTGCAGTGTGGAATAATAGAAAATCGCTCTTGTTCACTGCCAAAATCACTGTTTTGATTTTGAGAGCGAATATCTCAGGAACTATAAGCAGAGTACATTAATGAAAATGTCATCAGTCTTTTAAGAATTTCTTTATGTTTCATTTAAAAAAGGATTCATTCAAATCGGTTGAGATTTGCGGTTGCTACAGCCAAACAGCTGCTGGGTTGTTTTTTTGGCGGACCTTGTATATTTTAAGCTAAGACTAAGTTTTGAGGGCCAATTTCCAAAATTGCTCCCTGAACCTCTTCAAACTATTAAAACTGTATATTTCCTGAACCTTTCCAATGCGTTACTACCGTATCTCTCTACTCTAAATTCGCGTCGAGACACAGAGCGAATTTGTTTAGATCGGCAGGAGGGCCTTCGATTCAGTCACTGCCTATAACACCAAATACAAGTACTACCGTTCTATGCAAATTTCAGTGCGCAACGTGCTGCAGTCAGTGCGACTGTTGGGCGACTCTAGCGTGTCGTTCAAGGAGAACTGCGTGGACGGCATCGAGGCGAATCGCGACCGGATCGACAAGCTTCTCAACGAGTCTCTGATGTTGGTCACTGCCCTCAACCCACACATCGGGTACGACAATGCGGCCAAAATCGCCAAGACCGCTCATAAGGAAGGCGGCACTCTGAAGGGAACCGCCATCAAGCTGGGAATCCTGACTGAGGAGCAGTTCAAGGAATGGGTGGTGCCTAAGAACATGCTGGGCCCTAAGTGAGCGCTGTGGGTGGTAGGCTGAGCTGCACTTCGACCTTTAACCTTTCTTCTTCTACTTGCATAAGAGTTGGTAGACGCTATTTATGAGCTGTGACGTGGTAGTACGAGATAAGATACCGGTTTTCTACTAATTCTGATTGTAGTGTTTGTTGTTGTCGTTGCTGGTATTCTGTCCTGTAATAGTGTAGTGAGAGTATTCCGAAAAGAAGCTTTAGAAAGCAGATAAATGGTCGAACCGAACAGAAACTACTTATTATTTACATCAACCGTGCTGCAATAATGCACAGTGCAGTTCAAGAGTCCTGTAAGTGTATCGTTGTTACACAAGTGAACGCCTCAGATTGACAGAAATAGTACAGATTTGAATATAGGTAGAAGCTGAAGCATTAGGTGTACCCATATTTTTAAGAAAGGTAAAAGAACTAAAATCGGTTAGTAGGACAACTGAGGACTAAACAGGGTTCGTGCGGGACCTGGAAAGTCAGGGAGTCATGGAAAAGTCAGGGAATTTAAAAAAAAGTCAGGGAAAAGTCAGGGAATTTGGTGTCGGGTCAGGGAAAATTTGATAGCAGCAGAAACATTTCATCGCCAAATGGTCCTGTCAGACTTTACACAACACCCTTTTGAAGATCGATCTTCAGACTTTATATACTACTACTTAAACCGGAAATTTGCGCTCTGAATACCGTTTAAATGCATTTTTCAAAGCCTATTTTTCAAAATTTTCTCACATTGGTTGCAGTTTTCTCAACCTGATTAGTCAGGGAATTTTTACTTTGGTCATGGAAAAGTCAGGGAAAGGTCAGGGAATTTTGTTATCCAAAAGCCGCACGAACCCTGACTAAAGCTGAAACACATGTTGCGTCCATATCCCTCTCGCGCAGGGCCGTCAAATGTCCGATAAGCCAATTCGAATTTTTGGCCGGGAAAATGCGTGATGAACCCGTGCGAAGCTGATTAAATTTGTCCGATGAAAACGCTGCGTGATGGAAAGAGGTTTTTCATCACGCATTTTTTTACTGGCCGCCACTTTAAACTGTGACGCTGTCTCTACTACGGTAGCTTGACGCGTCCAAGCTAGTGATGCTTGGATTATTTCTCTGCTTGGCGCTGCCCAACTAAACGTACAAACAGCTGATTGCAGAATTTATTCCGCGGCAGACGCGTCAAGGCGCATCCATTCCAAACTGCGCAGCTGCGTGCTAATCAGAAGCGGGCCAGCCGGTCGGACACAAAATGCGTGATGAAAATGAGTTATGGCTGCGCCGGCCGCATAACGCAAATGCGAAGCTGATCGAGGTTTAAATTTTACGAAGCTGATCAGCTTTGCGTGATGAACCCGTGCGAAGCTGATCGGTAAATGCGTGATGAAAAATTGTCGCGTGCACCAATTGGTGCACCGTCTGCCGTAAGATATTATGGTACACACACTACGTGTACATTCAACAGGTCCGCGGCGATGCGAAAGGGGCGGTCCATAACCGATTTCGTTCCAAAATCCCGATTTTTCCGATACCCCCATTGTCTTGCGTCGTTTCTTGGGGACCCCCTCCCCCCTAAGGCGACGTCGTTTTCGGTTTAGCCCCCCCCCCCCCGATAATAGTGCAGTACGTACAGTACTGTCATGTTATCTTGTTACCATACTGCGCAATCAATACAATATTATTTCCTACAACCACTCTGGGAAGCTTTTCTCTACATCAAAAACCTTCGGCAGAATGTGCATACATACATTGTAAATTTAAATTAATACAATCGAACCCAATCGAAAAATGCGACGTCGTTTTTTGGTTTTGCCTGTTTTATCAAAAGTACTGCTACATTTAGAACAGTAAACGCTTTAGAAGCCCATTTTTTCCACGTTTTCCCTATTTTTACTGAATTTAGCTGCTGCGGCCCAAAATCCCTCGTTTCTGAACAATCTGCCATGGGAGTTTACTCTTGGACAGGTCCTATCCGGTTTACCGGATATTCATTCTGATTCGATCATAGAAAATTTGATCCACTCTGTCCCCAACTTGTTTTTCGGGTGCCGATGTTCCCCTAAGCTGTGTTGGGGGGTTAGCCTTTCTAACTAGAGGGTGCCGCCAAGTCAAACTTGCCTAGTACATTTGTGCAGACGGTCCTAATCTGCATGAACGCCCTTCTGTAAGATTTGATAAAAAGAACATGAAAGAGCAGACCAAGACTAAAATAAATTCTACCCACTTTAAGCCAGAATAAAGCGCAAACAGCATTATTCTCTTTATTTTCTCTTGCCCCTGGATGGAACTGTCGATCCAAGTCTTCAAGGCCAACCCAGTCATGACGAACGTGGTGATATATGTACGTAGGTAGCTGCGTTAAAGCCCAGTGTACCTACATTGTATAAGCAGCATTTTTCTGTCTTTCTCTTTGGGCCTCCGGTTCTGCTGGTGCAGCTGCTCGGTGTTGCTGGCATTTTTGACGTATTTTCTCGAACTCAGCTCTACTGCCGTCCAGCATGCAGTTTGAAAGGCTAGCAAAACTATGTAGATAGATTTTAGTAAAATCGCTATTATACAGTATAGATAAAAAAATGTCCCATTGCTTTTTCGGCCTTCACTCAAACGTTTCGTTCTCAGTCACTTCTTTACCGATTTGGCTCAAATTTTCAGGAAAAATTAACAACATGGTTGGCTAAATGTTCTGCAAGTTTCGTGCCAAAAATCCGACTCGTACTGGTTTTATGACCCGAAAACTAGGAATGAGGGTGGTCCACGCAAATTTATTTTTTTTCGGTAATACAAGGAGTACAGGCCTGAAACTTGCAGGAATGATTGATGTTGCTATTGGGCATAACATACTAAGCGGGCAGCCCTGTAGCTCAAAGGGCACTAAAATGGGGGAATTTCAAAAACATGACGAAATATGACTTTTTTTCATAAAACCCGCAAAATGACGATTCTAAAGATTTTCAATTTTCAAAAAACGCTGCAGGGATGGTTTCTATGGTGTGGAACAGAGCTTAAATATCAGGTTCATTTATTTGTCGAACTTCCTGCTACAATCTTGAATGTTGATTAACAACAGATTCAGTGCTTTGATTCTAGAAGGTGCGGATTTCTTAACTATGGGATTTTCACTCATGTTTTTGAAATTCCCCCATTTTAGTGCCCTTTGAGCTACAGGGCTGCTCGCTTAGTATGTTATGCCCAATAGCAACACCAATCATTCCTGCAAGTTTCAGGCATGTACTCCTTGTATTACCGAAAAAAATTAAATTTGCGTGGACCACCCTCATTCCTAGTTTTCGGGTCATAAAAGCAGAATGAGTCGGAATTTTGGCACCACACTTACAGAATATTTAGCCAACCATGTTGTTAATTTTTGCTAAAAATTTGAGCCAAATCGGTAAAGAAGTGACTGAGAACGAAACGTTTGAGTGAAGGCCGAAAAAGCGATGGGACATTTTTTTTATCTATACTGTATTTAGGTGACTTTCATCTGGTATGTACTGGAAATAGTGATAAAATAGACCTTGACAGGTTCTGTGAATAGCAAATGGAGTGCAAATCAGTAGTGCTGTTAGTACTATTGCAGAGATTGCGCCAGGAAAATTAACCTCCAAAAACACAAAATTTGATTAAATTTTAAACATTTTTCAGTTTGTATTGCGTTCTGGGCTCGCTCGGCTCGGTTCGGACCGCGAGCTTTCTAACCTTGATAAGCTCGCTCGATCTGGGCTCGCGAGCCGAGCCGAGCTTTTGCAGGCTCGTGAACATTTCTAAGGGGCCATCCATAAACGACGTCGTTCCAAAATCCCGATTTTTCGGACCCCCCTCCCCGCAAAATCGCCTTGCGTCGTTTCTGGAGACCCCTCCCCCTAGGCGACGTCGTTTTCTTTCCGTTTACCCCCCTCGCGATAAAAGTGCAGTACATACAGTACTGTCATTTTTCTTGTTGCCATACTGTATTGTACAATGAATTTAATAGATCCCTTCAGCCACTCTGGGAAGCTTTTCTGAATGTAGAAATCTTTGACAGAATGTACATACGTAAATCAAAAATAATACATTCATAGTTCCCTAAAATTCCAAAAAAGCGACGTCGTTTTTTGCTAACCCCCTCCCCCTCCTGGTGCGTCGTCTATCGTCGCATTTCAGCCGACACCCCCTCGCCCCCTCTGGAACGACGTCGTTTATGGACGGCCCCTAAGGTACAGGTATACCTGATCCACAGTAGTTCTCAATGGTTTATTCTTGCCGTTTACACAGTTTATGTATGTAAAAATTTCCTGTCGGTTTTTTACCTTCATTCGCTCTTAGATATTAATCGTTTTGGCTCAAACTTTCAGCATTTATTAATGAAGTAGTTTGGCACATATTCAGACAATTTAGCAGCAAATTCCTACTCGTGGACGTTTTACGGATCGTAAACTGAAAATCTGGGTGATCCACCCTCAGAATTTTAGAATTATCAAAGTAATTCGATCAAAACGGCTTTGAAACGTGCAGAGAATTTTGCGTTATCGTTTGTTTCATAACATAGTACATATACAGGGTCCGCCAAAAAAACAAGCCAGCAGATTTTTTGCTGTAGCAACCGCAAATCTCAACCGATTTGAATGAATCCTTTTTTAAATGAAAGACAAAGAAATTCTTGAAAGATTGGTGAATCTTTCATTAAGATATTCTGCTTAGTTCCTGAGATATTTGCCCTCAACCTCAAAACAGAGATTTTGGCATTGAACAATAGTGATTAAAAACATGAATTTCAACCGATTTGAATGAATCCTTTTTTTAATGAAAGACTGATAAATTCTTCAAAGATTTCTGTAATTTTTATTGAGATTCACAGTTTAGTTCTTGAGATATTTGCCTTCTAAGTTGGAACAAATTTTGCCAAAGAACAAGAGTGATTCCGTTGCATTTCATAATAAAGCAGATTCCTACTGCTGGGGCTAATGATACTTTAGTCTTGAAGTAAACCGAGTTTCTGTGTCAGCAGTGAAACCTCCAATAGCCCTTAGCAGTAGCAGGAATCCGTTTTATTACGAAGTGCAGAATAATAAAAAAGCGCTCTTGTTCACTGCTAAAATCACTGTTTTGACTTTGAGAGCCAATATCTCAGGAACTAAGCGGAGTAAATTAATGAAAATTTCAGCAATCTTTTAAGGATTTATTTATCTTTCATTTAAAAAGGGTTCATTCAAATCGGTTGAGATTTGCGGTTGCTACAGGGAAAAATCTGCTGGGTTGTTTTTTTGGCTGACCCTGTACAACAGCGAACCTTTTTGTCTATACTCTGTATTGTACAATAATTGTCAATAATGGGTCTTGAGCCGCAGAAAAATAGTTTCCAGTTTTCTAGCCTGCTCGGATGAAATCGCTCATTATTTTAATTACATTCTTTTTCTAAGAAAACCTATATCACAGGACTGACTGAAATTAAACGCGTGCCACCAGTCAGTAGCCCAATCAACTAATTTACTTTCAAAAATTACACTACTTTACATTTCATTCGAGTTTGTTATTTGCGGCAGTTTCTAGAGTTTCGGCGGTCGGGCATATAAGAAGTATGCAGCAAAGTCACTGGCTGCGCAAAAATACTTTCTTCTCCCGTACATCCATATCTGCTTTCGGCTACATAAGCAATGCGAAGAGCTGGAAGGAGGTAGTCTTCTGGTACGTAATCATAATTGGCTTCAGCGCTTACACAGTGGTCAATCTGTATGACGTTGTCAGCGAATATGCATCCGGTCCCACCGTTACCGTAATCAAGACTTCGTCTAAAGTAGAGACCGAGCCACCTGATATAGTGGTGGACCTCAGATTCTATGACGATCTTGCGCTGGTCCCCGTTTGTCAAGCAATCGTCAAACCGTTACTGAAAATAATGGCAGAACAGGTAACTTTTTATCCCTATGCGAATGACCAACGCCATATGGCGTAGTGGGTTAGGTGTAGCTGGGGGGGAAGAGAAGGTCAGAAATGGACTATTTATTAATTAATTAACTTTCTTATGACTATACAACTCTGGAACGCCCTATACTGATGCGTCCCCCTAGGGGAATATTTATATTTGAAAAACACGCCCTCCGGAGCGTGCCTACTGATGCGTCACTAGGGGTGCTTTTATATTTGGCAAAACAGCCCCCCCCCCGGCGCCTGCCCTATGCTGATTTAGTGATCATTAGACTCGCCAGGCGAAGGGCTTTCAAATGATATATGACAAGACCATTTTAGACGATTTTGAAATTTTGGAAATTTGCCAAAAAATAATCGATAATCGATATTTATCGATAGAATTCGTTAATTTATAATTAATTGTGATCATTAAACCCATTAATTTCTGTTTGGGATCGGTTCTTGATTCCCCCAGCTACACCTGAGCCGGCATAGTAGTTGGCCAACCTGCAGTATCCGAGAGCAGGTAATGTTGGTAAACCTATCGGAAAGCTATTTCAGACCCCTTCGGAAACGCGTTTTCAACCAGTCTCAAACTCAAAATTTGTTGTTTTAGATGTTCAGATGACGCTTGCAGTTGAAATGATTCAAAAAATAACTTTCAGACTATCAGTTTACTGCACTAAACCAAAATAATCTGAAAACAACCTATCGAAAATCCGGACCAAACGTATCGGAAAGCTGGAGCAAACATAGCTATTGTCCAGGTTTTTAGAAGATGGACTTGAACCTGAAATTTCGATGTTGGATTTGACTTGAACCTGAACCTGTTTTTTATCCCCGGACTTTCCAACAGTATATTTAAAACCCGGTCATTTACAAAAGGTTAAAAGGCCGATTTATTCTTCTGCCAGCTGGGTGGGGTGGCACTTTCTAAATTGCCACCATTGCCCGAATTAGACTTCGGCAGACGCGGATAGTGCCTCCGGGCTGGCATTAACCGGTTATATTCTTTCTCAGGTGGCCAAGAAAGAGCTATTCTGGTGAAGTTACTGAAAGGGCGCCCCCAAAAAAATCATAACTTTTCTTTCCGCTGTCATTTCAAAAAGTCTTGAAAATTTCGTCAATGTTTTGTTCGCTAGGCTTTGAAGAATATTTGAAATTTCGTAATTTCAAAAGCTACCGTTAATGTATAAAAATGGAAACTTTTCTTTTTGTTGTCTTTTAGCAAACATTCACCAAATGACCTTGAAATTTACAGACAATTCTTCAATTTCTCATGATTGGGTCAAACTGGAGCACCAAATGCAAACAACAAACAAAATTCAACGCATTTTGGCACTTATTTTCCAAATTTCAGCTTATTTGGTTAGGAAGATGTGCGAAAACAGCAGCGAAACGAAATGTTATCATTTATTTCGGAACACCCTGCATGCATGTCGTTGGGGTAGAGGGGGTGCCGGCCCAGCACCCCTGTTCAAAATCCTTACTCCTTGCAAAAAATTACTCCTCTATCTTTTACAATGCAAAAAATGTTACTCCCCTTGCAAAAAATTTACTCCCTTACTTTCCTCGCAAAATCCTTACTCCTTAGCTTATTTTGTTGGTTATGCATAGAATTTGAACTACTTTTGCTCTGAGTGTTTATAGCATACATTTAACAGGGGGGTCTGGGGGGTCTGCCACCCACCCGACTTAGGCCAGACCCCCCCCCCGGATGGGGACCCCCCCCCGAGACGATTTCACCAACCCCCCTAAGATTTTTCTGGCAAGTAAATTTTCGAGCAATTTTTTGCAATTTTTGCACTTTCACACACAAAAAATGCCAAAATCGCCTGCAAAACAGCACTTTTTAGCTGTATTTCAGCCCAAATTAGCGATTTTTGACAATTTTTAGCCAAAAATTGCGATTTTTCTCGATTTTTGAGCGTTTTTTAGTGCCCACCCCCCTCCCCCAAAATTTTGGCTCAGACCCCCCCCGGCCGGCGCTAGACCCCCAACCCCCCTCCCCCCATCGGCGGATGACCTGTTACATGTATGGTTTATAGATACACGTAGATCGCTTTATATTTGTCGCTAAACTGTTGTTGATGACTAAAGGTCGGAAACCGCTGTTTTACAGGCAATGTTAGCAATTTTCCTGACTACAACTGTAAAAAAAATTAAAAATGGCCCAACAATTGCGTTCCAGAAAAATCGGAGGAAAAGTCCTCTCGAGGTTCCGATCTAGGGGTTGGCGTGTACTGGAGCAACCCTCGAAACCGCCGTATTATTACGTGTACGACTGTATGTACTGTACTCTACTGTACCTTCATTCACCCTTTTTCCCAATGAGTAGGACATACATGTAACAGGTCATCCGCCGATGGGGGGAGGGGGGTTGGGGGGGGTCTGGCGCCGGCCGGGGGGGGTCTGAGCCAAAATTTTGGGGGAGGGGGGTGGGCACTAAAAAACGCTCAAAGATTTTTTGCTGTAGCAACCGCAAATCTCAACCGATTTGAATGAATCCGGCTTTAAATGAAAGATAAATAAATTCTTGAACGATTGGTGTAGCTTTTATTAAGATGCGTTGCTTAGTTCCTGAGATAATTGCTTTCAAAATCAAAAACAGAGATTTTGGCAGTGGACACCTGAGATTAAAACAACCCAGCAGATTTTTCACTGTAGCAGCCGCAAATCTCAATCAATTTCAGTGAATCCTATTTTATATGAAAGATAAATTAATTCTTGAAAGATTGGTGAAGCTTTTATTAAGATACGGTGCTTAGTTCCTGAGATATTTGCACTCAAAGTCAAAACAGATTTTGGCAATGAACAAGAGCGATTTTTATTATTCTGTTGCACTTCAAAATAAAACCGATTCCTACTGCTCAGGGCTAACGTAACGAGGTTTTTCTGGTGCCATACATGCTTGGTTACTTCGTTTGTAAAAGTCTTGTTGCCCCTCAGCAGTAGGAATCCGTTTTGTTGTGAAGTGCAACGGAATCGCTCTTGTTCACTGCCAAAATCTCTGTTTTGAGTTTGAAGGAAAATATCTCAGGAACTAAGCATCGTATCTTAATAGGACCTTCACCAGTCTTTCAAGAATTTATTCGTCTTTCATTTAAAGTAGGATTCATTCAAATCGGTTGAGATTTGCGGTTGCTACAGCAAAAACTCTGCTGGGTTGTTTTTTTTGACACACCCTGTATTTGTTTTGCCTTCATAATTCTAAAGAGTTCATTGTTCCTGTCCTGTCATGCAGCTTTTCGGAAGACTAAACTAATGGTCATATTTCGTAAATATCACATATTTTGTAGTAAAAAATAAGAAATATTTTGAACCTAATGAGGTCTAAAGAGTCAAAACAAATAGGTTAAATGTTTTAATGATCATTATTTCTAATGGTTTATTTTTTACTAAACTCATAACTATTTAACTAGATAATTTTTTACCAACTTAGTAAACTCAGTGAGCGAAATTAGTTACCAACTTTTACTTACTAAATTCAAATTTGAAAAGTTGTAACTAACTAAATTCAGAAAATTTTCGTTCGGCACAACACTGGTTGAGACTAGTGTTTATGCATACCGGAGTTCACAACCTATAACACACCCATAAGATTATAAGACTTGGTACCAAAGCCGTATTTGGGACATGGCCAGGTGTTGGTGCGATACGCCGACTCAATAAACTCCGCCTACAACTACTGTAGGTGCGTTACGCCGACTAAAGAGGAGCGAAACGCCGACTGCCCAATGATAGAGGATTTATGGTTTGGGAAGCCCTAGATCTGTCACATGTTCAATGAAGCATGTGCTACCTACGTACACAGTAGGTAGGGAGACTAAAGTTGCTAAACTTGATTTCGGTGCATTGGCTTCTAAAGACAGAAAACACGATAAAAAGACAATGGAATACCAAATTTAGCTTTTGAATTACAAAATCGACTCTTTTCAACTCGAATTTTATCAATTCATTTCGAAAACATGAAATTACTGTTGATTGTTGTTTGGGTATGGGATTTTCAAGAATCGGTTCGGTATGTACAGTATGGAGATCTAACGAGCAGTGAGCAGTGAGTATCTATTTTCTTCTTGTGAATGTACTGTACAATCAAGTACATAGAGACTTGATTACTAAGAAACAGTTTGAAGTTGAGGGGGTGAACGTGTGCAGTCAACTCGCTACACACGCACACAGCAGTCGGTAGCCTAACCGATCCGATGTGATCCGATGTGCTGGGGGGGCTTTCAGCCCTACGCTCAGACCTTGCGATCCATTGCGCAACCCCTGTGGTTCGTCATCTCGGACGTTTCCCTTCTATCACCGCCAGCCACTCTAGCCATGCTGTTGGGAGCCAGGTGCTAAGAGAGCGCCTGGCACATTGACGTCATGGTGCTGGCAGCGTCCACTGCCGCCCGGCCAGAGAGTCTAAACCGGTATAGGCCTTGTTGTGTCGTCTCAGCCAGCACTTGACGTCATTGATCTTTCTCCAATGTGGCATGCTATAGGAGCGGCTTCGGTGCAATGGCAGATCCAGTTGGTTCCCATTTTACCTACTCGCTGTAACCAGCTTTCGGTGGCTTGGGTGGAGCGTTGTGCCGACGACCAACTCTTTGCAGCAAGAAACTTGCCGCGCCGAGAGGATGAACCACTACAAAACCGCTAGGGATGCAGGGGCCGCCGTGACTCAGAGGCAGCGAGCTACCCACTGAGCCAACGACGCGGCGGTAGCCTAACCACTCAACCAACTGTGCTGGCAGAAACCCTGAACTTATGAACTGCATTCAAAACCTCTAACCAATGGAATTTCTCATTACTTTTCTAACTCAAAACAGGGTTTTTCGCCTATTTGGAATCAGAAGTATAGACTTTGGGCTATTCTTTAGTTCCGAAACGCATTTCAAACTATCACTGAGACACGTATTTATGCCTACCGGAGTTAACAATCAATAAGACACCCATAAGATTATAAGACTTGGTACCAAACCCCTATTTGGGAGGGACCTGGGAAAGCGCCCACTCAAGCAAAAAACCCAGCGACATGCCTGGAACCCAGTATCTCACATGGTCGACAAAACAGAAGGTAAATGATACCATGGAGATAAGTCATAGACATAGTATGCTTGCACTGTACAAATACAAGAGCTCGTTTGACTCTACCGATCTTGTCTTGATTCACTTTTACGAAAAGCAACTGAGAAAACTGTTTGAAGACAACCTGGCACTATCCAAAAACGTCAAACATATGCAAAAGTCAGCAACTACTGTTACTGATGACTCAATTATGTCTAACTTGGTTAAACAGTTAAAAGGAGAGTTAGTCTATTCCCAACTTGACTCACAGACCAAAATCTGGTACTCAAGAGCTAACAGGTCCAGTTACTTTAATATAGTGCCACCACATTGGATTATGGTCTTTTATGCTATGCAAACATTAGACCAGGCTGCAGGCACCTTGTTTGTGGAATGGCCGATTTTCACATTAGAGATCAAAACCAATCTGACAAAACTGTTGGCACCATTCAATTCTTTCAACATAACCATTGGTGAAATCGTAAGATTTGTCTCTGAAGAAGTATCCAATTCGTTTGGGCTACAGCTTAAGTTAGCAAGTCGAAAAAGGCTTGGACAGAAAGAGCACCTTCAGTCGCAAATTGTTGGCGTGGACACAATAGAAAAAAGAAGAAGAAAATTCAGAAGCAGAAAGTTCCGATTTGAAAACGTCCGAAAGCTGAATCACAAATTGAAGATTCGTCTTTGGAGCGGCGTGGAGAGTTGTGCCGAGTGGTCGACTATGGGTTCTGTTGATCAATTTTATCTCAATCGACTAATGCAGTACATAAGAGCAGAGCATCTGAAGTATTTTGAAGATCACTATCGGTTGCGGTTACACATTGATGGTCATGCAGTTGACGTGCCTGTTAGGGAAACTGTCGAAGTTGAATATGAAACTGAAGCTGTATATAACAATGGAGCTGTCAAAAAGTGAGCGCATAACAGAGTTCGCATACTGCTTTCAAAACTCCCATGACAAAATATGCAAACTATCAACAATGCAACAGTTTAGCCCAACTGCTGTTGTTTGGGTATGGGAGTTTTAGGAATCGGTTTGGTATGGTAGGTATTTGAAACAACACCAGTATACCAGTATTTATTAGGTATTTTCTGAAAATGTTTTGCAAAGTCGAAACACTGAATTTCCAACGTTCAAGGGAAAGGATTTAGGCATTATTTGAGAGGCCAGAGGCTAGAAAATTCATAGAAAAATATGGGGTTTTTTCGTTTTTAGCAATTTTCTAAAATTGTTTTTGGTTATACTCAAGTGAATATCGATTCAAACAATGATCTGGGCTAAGAGAAATGTCTCCATAACAGTCAGGGAAATAACAACATGTATCCCCCTCAAAAAGACGGTACTCCATATGGAGCGAAAGCGCGAATTAGCGACTTTCTGAAATTCGCACCTCAAAAAATCAATGACGATGAATTTGAAACCAAAGTCGCAGGCGTGCGAAACAAAATGGCGTCAAGTGCGTTTTGAGAATTTCAGACAACTTTGAAATTGGACGATTTTGAAAAGGCTGCGGCTTTAGGAATGAAAGTTCTGGGATTCGTTTCTTGTTCTGTTCTCCGCAGCACGCCAAATTCGCGCTAAAGAAAACGCCAGTTGTGCCGCTTACCACGTGTGTGAAGGACCTATCTCCTTCTTCGGCATTGTGCCAGATTCTTTTGTTCTTCACTTTACGACTTTAAGAAAAGGCGACATTGAGATTTTGCAATTTCAAAATCGCACCATAGCGAATCATGTGAGTTTCGCACGGCCAAAAATTTTTGCGACTTTCACTCGATTCGCCTATGAGTCATGGCGAATTTCAGGCGACTTTGATATTCGTGAGACTTCAGTGGTTGTCGCGAAGGAGATATGGTACCAGTAGACAAACATGGAAATGGTACCATACATGGTACCAATACCATATTTGTGACAATGTGCGCAGTCAGGCGGCTAAAATACAGTGGGTACAATCAACGTTTTACTGACATGTGAGCCAACTAACTGAGAGAGTGAACAGCAAAACGTAGCAAGGGAGCAAGGCCTATCAGGTGTGCCCTTAGGGCTAGGTCAGATAACTGGTTCCAAGCCCTAACTACAAGAAAACGACCAGCAATACTAGTATATACAGTATACAGATAAATATACGATAGTTCGCGCTAAATATGATGTTTATTAACGGAGCCAAACATACATTGTACGTTAATATAATTCTGACACAGAACAGAGTGGAAAAGCGTGGCAATACACTGAAGCCCAAAAAGAAACAAGAGAAGAAGGTGTATGAGAAGGTGATAACAAATAATTATAGCATGAGTCGAATGAATCATCTGAGTGGATGGAATGAATCATCTGAATGGATCGAATGAATCATCTGAATGAAGCGAATGAATCATGTGAATGAATCGAATGAATCATGTGAATAAATCGACTGAATCATGATAATGAATCAAATGAATCATATGAATGAACACAATGAATCAAATGAATCATATGAATCGAATCGAATGAATCATCTGAATGGATCGAATGAGTCATCTGAATAAATCATATGAATGAAGTGAATGAATCATGTGAATAAATCAAGTGAATCATGATAATGAATCAAATGAATCATATGAATGAACACAATGAATCATATGAATGTACATAATGAATCACATAAATGAACACAATGAATCATATGAATGTACATAATGAATCACATGAATGAACACAATGAATGAATGAATGATGTATATAGATGTGCAGCTATTGGGTAGTATAAATGTAACAATGGATAGGAAGGTTTGTCAGGTCTGAAATAGGAAATTATCTTCTAGTTCAAATCGTCATAGAGATGAAGTGTCCTTCCATAAAATAAAAAGGAAATTGTCTGATGTCAATAGCGACTGTCATGATACCAGTCTATGGAGTGAAGAACCACTTAAAAACGAAACTGTGATGAAATGGTTAATGAGAGTGAAGAAGAGAATGAAAGTAGTGAAGCAGAGGAGGCTGAATGCTGTGAAACAGATGGTGAACGTGAACAGAATGAAGAAAACAAAGAAGTGGATGGAGATTATTATTGAATCAAGCTGTTTATACTGCAATCTTCAAGATGACTCAGCATGATGACTGTGATCCTGAACAGCTTCTAGTAGAACTGCTTTTTACCCAGTTGCTGGATTAGCTCTACCAGAAAAAAAGAAGCAAGAAGAGGGTAGAGATTACTACTGTGGGAAGCTGTTTATGCTGCAATCTTCAAGATTACTCTGCAAGATGACTATGATCCTGAACAGCTTCTAGTTGAACTGCTTTGTAGTCAGTTGCTGGATTGGCTCTACCATAGAGTGCTGTTTATAGTAACTAACTGGTATATATGCCACTTCGGGTTTTGTGAAATTTATATTGAATCCATTTATAGTACCCAATACTATAAATAACACCATGCAAAATCTGCTCTATAAGAAACTAACAATAGTATACGAAATTCTTTGCTCAAACTATGTCCTATATGTAAAAGATAGGTTCTTTTAAGTACATCAGAAACTCTCTGATTGCATTATCTATTGTTTTTCTACATAAAAACAAGGTCTACTAACACTGGTAACCATAGTATAGACTACATACAGAACTGTATAGCAGTAGGGGTAGGGCTGGCACAGACTACTACCGATCTGGAAGGCAGAAGGGTGGCAGCAGTTGGGTGGCACAGACTACTACCGATCTGGAGGGCAGAAGGGTGGCAGCAGTTGGGTGGCACAGACTACTACCGATCTGGAAGGCAGAAGGGTGGCAGCAGTTGGGTGGCACAGACTACTACCGATCTGGAGGGCAGTAGGGTGGCAGCAGTTGGGTGGCACAGACTACTACTGATTTGGTGGGCAGTAGGGGCAGGGCCGGCAGGCAACCTTGAACCTTGTAGTCTAAATGCTTCCCCTCCAGTTGGACGGCATGTATGTACTACTTACATGCATTTCAAAAAGTAGCAGAGATAGCTCTCTGGTGTAAAACATTGGTATTTGGTACAGTTTGCATATGACGGTCAAATGGGAATTTTATGCGTTCCACAATAATTTACACATCAGGAATTGTCTAAACAAGACTGCAGTGATGCAGTGCACAGTCAAGTGCATCAGAGAATGGACAGAAACAGATTGCAACAACAGAGTGCCCTGGTCTCTGCATGCCATTGTACCTGATGTTGACAAGCTGCAGTTTGCCAGAGCTGGGACATGTGATCATTACAGCTACAAGGCTGAAGAGGATTACTGTACTTTCCAATGTCAGAAATTGGCGTGTGAAACTGTGTCTTCAAGAATTAACACACTCCAGTACCCAGCTGATGATAAAGGAACATTGTTTAATGTGATTCTGTACAAGAACGAGGTGAAACAAAAATAGCTTATTCTCATATCTCATTCTCATTCTCATTCTCATTCTCATTCACACTCTTATTATTCAATAAGTATTGTTATTTTTCTCTTATTCCTATTCCTATTCCTATTCCTATTCCTATTCTTATTCTTATTCTTTTTCTTTTTCTTCTTCTTCTTCTTTTTCTTATTCGTATTCTTTTATTCTTATTCTTATATACCTCATTCTGTGGTTAGTTCGTAGTGTTTGTTCTAGAAGCAAGGTTACCCAATCTTTGAAACAGTCAAGGCCAAAAGTTTTGCTACATTTCTGGGTGACATTGGTGGACAGCTCGACCTTTGGATTGGAGTCAGTGTAATTGCAATACTACATGCCTTGCTTTTGTTCATAGAGACTGCTTTCAAACTTATATATAAAGACCCTATGATCGATGTGTTGCCATAAGACTAAATATCACACACTGTGAAACTTCTAATGAATGTGTAAAACTTAGTTATTACTTGCAACATAATGTCTGCTCTGCCAATGATCAAAGAGTTTGTCAACAAGGTTTAGGTTTGCTTTAGCTTTTCCTTAAGATAAAATATTGTGTCCACTTGCTTTGATCCAGATCCTGAATCGATTTTTGGGATACCTAATCGTTTTTTGCTCCATGCAAATCAATGAATATCATAGTTTAAGTGATAACAGTTATGATCAACAATCTAACTCCATCAAATAACACACAGCATTATAGTGGTAAAAATATTCTTTCTGCTATGATTTATTGTGTTCAGTCAAACAATGCATTAAATGTCATAACGACATTCGATAATTTCATTGAAACCTATGTTTTGCTCCACAACTAAAAAATGTGTAATTGTAACCCAAGATTGAAACCATGCCTCAACTGCTTTAATGGCAGTTAATTGAGAACTGATCTAGTAAATCATTTCTAGAAAACCACTCTACTTTGCATTTCATTTGAGCTTTCATTTTCTCACTGCTTTCAAGCTTTACAGAATATAAACATGGCTAGTCACTGGCTGCACAAAAATACCTTTTTCACGAATACATCCATATCTGCGTTCAGCTATATAAGAAGTGCAAAGAGCTGGAAGGAAGTTGTCTTTTGGTATCTGGTCTTAACTGGATTTACTATCTACACACTAGTCAATCTGTATGATGTTTTTGCCGAATATGCATCTGATCAGACTCTGACCATAACGAGCATTTCGTCTAAAGTTGAGATTGGTTTCCCAGAGATTGTACTTGACCTTTGGTTTAGAGAGCACACTGCAATCTCTCCAGTTTGTGAAGCAGTAATGAAGCCATTGCTAGAACTGGTGAGCTGACCGATGTTCAAGCTAATTCTGGCTGGGAAATATAGATAGCTTTAGATTTAAGAGTCAGTCTCTGATTCGATCGAGTTTGAGTATTCAGACCCTAAATTGAAAGTTTGGCGTAGAGGGCTGTAAGTTGGAGGGCTAACACGTGTCAACAGGTTATACAACCACCGCAAAGGATTTCCCAATTCGATCCTCCACTCTCGAGATATGGCCCTCTGAAAATCGGTCTGCTTAACTATGGGACCGAAATTTCAAAATCAAATTTCTAGTGCACTAATCAGAGTTGGGACTTAATTGGCATTGTCTGTAAAAGTGAGGCAGATGTGTTCACATGGGGGTCGGCACCCAGGCACGCGGCATACCTCACGATGAACCTTTAGTATAGTTAACTTATCGCCACAAACGGTTCTGCCCAGCGCGCCCTGGTTCGCCCACACGGACCCCCAGAAGTTCGCCCGGTGGCGCATCCGAAAAATTGATCGATTTTATGCCGTAGATTCTATAGCTTGTAACTCTCTTCAGAATTGTGCTTTTTGGCTGAAATTTGCAGACAATTAAGGCATTGGTATTGACTACTTACTCTATCAATTTCAGTGCTCTAACCTCACCCAGTCCCATTTTGTGGTCCTCGATCTGAATTGCTGAAAATCGACAAATTTTTACATCCCATTTTCAAATGCCTTGGAATTTTGCCGAGCACTTCATCTAGGCTCCACACTTTAGGCGTAAATTAGCCCTTGCATGGGCTATCCAAAACTGCTCTCAAACCCGTGGGAATCGTTTCGGTTCTCAAGCAGTGGCCGGTCAAAGTTGGTCGAAAATCTGATTTTTTTCATGCGTTTTCCAGATGAGAATTATGCACCAAGTGCCATGAAATTACCTATAGGGTAATTTTTTGCGCTCAGTTCATTTCTCATGCTTGTTTTTGATGTTCTATTGTGTATGTCGGTGCCAACGTTCTTAAACTAACATTTTTTCTTTCAAACACATGTTAATTTCTGTCAAGTCTCTGCAAAAATTCTCTCAAGGAAGTGTTTAGAAATACATACAATGAATTGCCATGAATCATACAGTCACTTTACTGTTTCGGAATGGTTGGTTATCCATCAAATTTGTTTCAAGAATTGTATAATTAAACATTTTGCCTTTTTTAAAATTTTATGCATAAAACACTACATATGAAAACATCGTACACAAAAACGTTTGTGGGCTCAGAAAGGAACGCTCTGGGTGCTTATGCACCTCAATTTGTCACTGCAAAATTCACAGTATACTGTATACATGACATACATTAAGCATGATACCTATTTGACTGAAGCCGACTTTTTTTACAAATGTATATATATACAGTACACAAAAAGTCTTTTGCGTTCATAAAGTAAGTTTCTTGCGTCTGTTTACTTATAATAGAAAGCGGGCTTCTATTTTTGTGCTCCCTTTGAGGGCAAGTATGGTTCTAAGGCTAAAAAATTTAGTTGGACTATAATTAGAAGGTTACAACGTTTCTATGCATTTGGTCTTGATGCTGAGGGAGTATTTTCAGCAAGCTAAAATATTTATTCACCCAATCTAGGAGACTCAGAATTAGAAAGTACTATTAGAAATTATACTCCAGGAAGCTGATTCGTTTTTTGCCAATGTTAATCTACCAAAGAATTAGAAAATTCACAACTGTTCTAGTAACTGTGAAGTAATGGTTACTATTAGATCAGTTGCACTGAGCACATAATAGTTGTGCAAAAAGCAGATTAAAAAAGTATTTTTTGCAAAACCAATTGAAACTTGGCATTTTTACGCAATATATAATTATTTATAGGATTTTAATGAAAAATACCCGATTTATACCTGATACCCGGGTATTTTAAAACTGCCTACCCATACCCATACCCAGGTATGGGTATTTTAAAAAATACCTACCCATACCCAATTCAGATTCAAATAATACCCATAGCAACAGCACAAGTCAGTAGGTCAACAAAAATTAAGTATTTATTTAATTAATAACGTTAGCACCGACATACACACTAGAACATCAAAAATAAGCATGAGAAATGAACTGAGCGCAAAAAATTACCCTATAGGTAATTTCATGGCACTTAGTGCATAATTCTCGTCTGGAAAACGCATGAAAAAAATCAGATTTTCGACCAACTTTGACTGGCCACTGCTTGAGAACCGAAACGATTCCCACGGGTTTGAGAGCAGTTTTGGATAGCCCATGCAAGAGCTAATTGACGCCTAAAGTGTAGAGCCTAAATGGAGTGCTCGGCAAAATTCCAAGGCATTTGAAAATGGGAAGTAAAAATTTCTCGATCTTCAGCAGTTCAGATCGAGGACCACAAAATGGGACTGGGTGAGGCTACAGCGATGAAATTGATAGTGTAAGTAGTCAATACCAATGCCTTAATTGTCTGCAAATTTCAGCCAAAAAGCTCAATTTTGAAGAGAGTTACAATCTCTTTAATATACGCATAAAATCGATCGATTTTTTGGATGCGCCACCGGGCGGATTTCTGGGGGTCCGTGTGGGCGAACCAGGGCGCGCTGGGCAAAACCGTTTGGGGGGATAAGTTAACTATACTAAAGGTTAATCGTGAGGTATACCACTTGCCTGGGTGCCGACCCCCGTGTGAACATGTTCTTCACTAGCCTGCCCCACTTTTACAGACAATGCCAATTAGAAATTGGGGCTTTTAGGTAACTTTTGGAGTACTTTAAGAATCAACGATCGAATTCCATTTTTGAGGAAAAAAATTTTTTCAACCCCCTTTCGGCCCCCCCGAGCTTGTCTGGAAATCCCTCTTAACAATTTTTCTTATTTCACAATATTGTAGCGCTGTCACTTCCCTACAATTTGGTATAAAACACATTGACTGGACCGTGGAGCAATGTGGTGAAATTTTGCTTCAAACATGAAAAGTCAACAAAATCCATGACAAAAAACCGAAAATTTTGATAACTTTTAATCATTGAAGCTATATTTCACCACAATTGCTCCACGGTTCAGCCAATGTGTTTTATACCAGATTGTACCGTTGTCAAGTAAATTAAAATTAAAATTAAATTAAATTCTAAAATAATTTACTTCCGAAGAGTAAATTAAGTGGCAAGTAAATTAAAATAAAATTAAATCTCTGACGAAAATGGCGAAGCAAGTAAAAAGTAAATTAAATTAGATCGAAAAGCCTGAAAAATTTACTTTCAATTTACTTCTAATTTACTTGTAATTTGCTTCATTCACTATTCGATCTGTGGTAGTCTTGGCTCTTGCATGTAACTTTTGTGTGATCCTGTGCCTTTTCTGTCTGTCTGTCTGTTTAACCACAGAATGTACATATGCTCTCACTGTTGAGAATGGAAACCCAGCTGCAATGCAGCAGATCATTCAACACAATTTTCTCTGAAATCTTAATCTTAATACGTGTAGAATGTGAAGCTACAGTTTTCGTGCAAACATCACATACATCACAGGTCATCTGCCGAAAGGGAGGGGGTTGGGGTCTGGCACCGGCCGTGGCATCTAAGCCCAAATTATGACCAAAAGCCCTCAAAAATCGTAATTTTTCGGCTAAAAATCGTCAAAAGTCGCTAATTTGGGCTGAAATACAGCTAAAACGTGCTTTTTTGCATTTTGGCTATTTTTGTGTCTGAAATGGCAAAAAATCGCAAAAATTTCCTCAACAAATTACTTGTCAGAAAAATTGGAAGGGGGGTCGCGAAAATCGTCTTGGCGTCCCCATCTGGGGGGTCTGGCCTAAGTCGGGCGGGGGCAGACCCCAGACCCCCTGATACATGTATGCACTGATGCATGAAAACCCCTTTGTTTCATCAAATCCCGGTCTGTCCAAAGTTACAGTGTTAGCCAAAGCTTTACATCTGTTGCTTTGCTCCTAGAACAAATAATTATGTATAATGCATTTCTGAAAAACTGATTTTACCAAAAACATGAACTTAACAAAAGGATGGAGTTAGATTCATAGTGCCATCAGTTTACTAGAAATCCATACTCAGATATTTAGTGATTTTGTGGTATTTTCGGCAATTTTTTGCATAGAAAAGTAAATAAGAATTTAATTATAAGTTGAAAGTAAATTAAAATCAAATTAAATTGTTGGTAAATCGGTCAAAGTAAATTAAAAAGCAAGTAAATTATTTTGTGGCGGTGCAAGTAAATTAAAAAGTAAGTAAATTACTAAACTAATTTACTTGACAACGGTACCAGATTGTAGGGAAGTGATAGCGCTACAATATTGTGAAATAAAAAAAACTGATCAGGGATTCCAGATGAGCTAGGGGGGGCTAAATGGGGTCGAATAAATTTTTTCCTCAAAAATGGAATTCGATCGTTGATTCTTAAAGTACTCCAAAAGTTACATAACAGCCCCAATTTTTAAATCCCAACTCTGATTAGTGCACTAGAAATTCGATTTTGAAATTTCGGTCCCATAGTTAAGCGGACAGATTTTGAGAGGGCCATATCTCAAGCGTGGAGCGTCGAAAGGGAAATCCTTTCCGGTGGTTATATAATCTGTTGACACGTGTTAGCCCTCCAACTTACAGCCCTCTACGCCAAACTTTCAATTTTGGGTCTGAATAAAGCAAAGGGCCAAGACTCGATCGAATCAGAGACTGACTCTTAAAATTACGTTTAACTTTAGATTCAAACTCAGATCAAGACTTAGTTTCAGGTTGAGATTTATAATTATATTTAGAATTATGCAATAATTTTACAGTTATTTTTAGATCAGATTTAGATCTAGATTAATACAGATTTAGACTTAAATTCAGAATCAGGTTTTCAAGATCAGCTGAGGAAAAAGTGAGGTGTTTTAAGAGTCGTTCTCTGGTCAGATCGCGTTTTGGCCCTTTCCTCTATTCAGACCCAAAATTGAAACTTTGAGATAGAGAGCTGTAAGTTGGCACACTAATACATACTTATGATTATCTTTCAGCTGCAAAGGATTAGTGGATCTGACGCTTCTGTCTTGAGATATAGCTTTCCGAACATCGATCCGCTTAACTATGGGACCAAAATTTCAAAGTTTAATTTCTCGCTTCATACTCGGACTTCGGACCTATAAATTGGGGGGTTTTAGAGTATTTTTAGACTGCTTTAAGAAACTTTTGTCAAATTTTCGTTTTCAGAAAAAAACATTTTTTCGCCCTCCCCTCCTAGCTTGTCTGAAACCCCCAACCCCGTTTTTATATTTCGGAAAAATGTTGCGCTTTCAATTACCTACCGTTTGGTGTGAAGCATTGTTTGCTCAGACCCGGAGAGTGTGAGAAAATTGAGGTCAAACATGTCCCAATCACAAAATTTTCGCACTTTACTCAGGTCGAATATTTCCAAGTCCGGTTTTCCACCTACTAGTACGAATTCGGACTTAAAAGTTTGGGGTTTAGAGTACTTTCAGACTGCTTTAAGAAACTTTTGTCAAATTTTCGTTTTCAGAAAAAGATTTTTGTTTGCCCCCTTTGCGCCCCCCTAGCTCGTCTGGAACCCCCAACCCTGTTTTTTTTATTTCAGAAAAATGTTGCGCTATCAATTACCTATCGTTTGGTGTGAAGCATTGTTTGCTCAGACCGGCAGAGCGTGAGAAAATTGAGGTCAAACATGTCCCGGTTGCAAAATTTTCGCACTTTTCTCAGGTCGAATATTTCCAAGTCCGGTTTTCCACCTAATTGGTACTAGTCTGGGCATACAATGCTTCACACCAAACGGTAGGTAATTGATAGCGCAACATTTTTCTGAAATAAGAAAAACCGGGGTTGGGGGTTTCCAGACGTGCTAGGTGTGTTTTTTCGGTGTTTTTTCCGTTTTTTTCAGTAAAAAACCGGTTTTTTCCTAATGGTCGGAAAAACATAAATCGCGGAAAAAAACTCAAGTTAAAAATAGCTAATTTATGTCATTTTTCTGTTAAGAAATGGACTTTTGCGATGTTGTTGTTGTTGTAACTTTTTGTCCTTTCGGACTAGGAGTAGCCAACTGCTATAGAGCAGGAAGAGACACAAGGTCCGGCAGCCTCCTTAACAACAACCCTCCCCTTTTGCTGTCGGTGTGTGCAAGACAGCTAAGGTTTGGTTCCCATTTATCTACTTGCCATTGCTGACTTTCGATGGTCTGGGTTGGACTTTGTGTCGACTACTTCCCATCGCCTCGACAGGTTTCGAATACTGTTGGAAAGTCCGGGGTTAAAAAAATAAGTTCAGGTTCAAGTCAAGTCCAACATCCAAATTTCAGGTTCAAGTCCAGGTTCAAGTCCATCATCTAAAAAACCTGGACAATAGGTTCAGGTTCAAGTCCATTGATAATTTCAAGAATTGTTGAAATTTTGCACTGCTCACAACTTTTCTGAGCTATATAAGCCTGTCTACTCGTAATGAAAGACGAAAACCACATTTTATGGGGCAGTAGTTTCGTTTTCTCCCATATTCAGTTTGAAAAATAGGTGTAAAAACAAGAAACCATGAAAAAGTTGTGCAATCCAACCGAAAATTTGACAAATTTTGCCTAAATTTTCACTGAAATTTTGAACCTATTGAGTGAGTCCAGAAAAACGAAATAGGTTCAAGTCCGGCTGAAATAAAATAGGTTCAGGTTCAGGTTCAAGTCCACAGATTTCAGGTTAAAAACCTATTAATAAGTCCAGGTTCAAGTCGGACTTGCCAACAGTAGTTTCGAACCCACAAACACACCGCTTCCACGGGTGCCGGGGCCGCCGTGATACACGAGATAGCGTAAACTACCCATGGCCAAGACGCGACTTTCGATGTACGTACAATAGGCCATACTGACTAAAAACTGTTAGAAAAACAACAGAAAAGACGAAATTTGGCATGATAAAATAAAAACGCAAACTAATGTAAGAAAATTTGCATATAGCGTTTAAATATAAATTTGCATATTGCTGCTACACATACTCTTTCTCTAGGTTGCCAAAAAGAAATTACTTGAGAATGGTATTGATCTCTCAAGATACGAAAAACGTGACGTGTGGTATATAATGGTTACGGCAAACTCAAAAAGTGAGGATACATACAAACTTGCTGCTGCCGACTTTCTTATAATTCATTTTTTTGAAAACCAACTAAGAAAACTGTTCGAAGAGAATGTGGCACTTTCCAAAACTGAAAATCATCTTAAGAAATCGAGTAATGCCACAAAAGATTCCATCACTTCAAATTTGGTTAAGCAGTTAAATGGAGAATTGGTGTATTCCGAACTCGACTCGCAAACGAAAACCTGGTACTCAAGAGCTAACAGTTCAAGTTACTTTGATGTAGTGCCGCCGCATTGGGTCAGGGCTTTCCATGTTCTGAAAATGCTCGAATATCTCGAAGGCACCAACGCAGATTATGACCCTAAACTGAGCAGTTTGTTGGGGCCACTGAAGAACTTCAACCTAACTGTCAATGATGTTGTGAACTTCGTTTCTGGAGAAATATCCCGCGGTATAGGAGTGCAGCTAACTTTTCATATAAACGGAAATATTGGCAAACAGAAACAGTATCTCAACTCCGAAATAATTGGGTTTCCACCACAAACTGCAAATCACAATGGCATTGTTGGGAGGTTTCGCTTTCCAAGTAATCAAAATTCAAGCCAGAAGTATGAACTAAAGATACGTCCTTGGAGTGGTGGAGTAAAACGTTGCTCAGCGTCGGCTGCAAGACCGTTTCAGGAGCAAAAAAAGCTTACACTTCTCCTTCAATATGCGAGAAAGCAATATCGCAATCTACCTGTATATATTTACAGTTTGCGCGTACAAATTGATGGTAATAGTGTTGTGTTGCCAATTGGAAAAACTGTGGAAATTGAACATGCAACTGCAGCTATATATGATAGGCGATCTGTTAAGAAGTAAGCCCTGCTACTTTTACATAAAAGTTGTAATTGTTTCTACAAGAGTTTCTTTGAACTGTAGGGAATGTTTAAATGAGACTGAAGTGACCAGGTGCACAGGCGAGTGCATCAGAGATTGGGCAGAAACAGTTTGCAACAGCAGAGTGCCCTGGTCCCTGTATGCCCTTCTACCCGAGGTTGGTGAGCTACAGCTGGCCGAATCTGGAACCTGTAGCCATCTGAAGGATTACTACAAGGCACAAGAAGATAACTGCACTCTACAGTGCTGGCAATTGGCGTGTCAAACCGTGTCTGCAATAGTTAATACTCTCCACTATCAGTCTGATGATGAAGGAATATTTTTCCACCTTATTCTTTCCAAAAAAGAGGTGATTATAAAGATAGATTGTACCCACCCACACACACATCTAGGTAAATGTATAGTTTCCAGGCGTAAAATCAGGAACCGACCCCAGATTGAAATAAATACTTTTAATGATCATAACTAATTATAAAATAACAAGTTTCATCGATAAATATCGATTATCGATTATTTTTTGGCAAAATTCCAAAATTTCAAAATCGTCCAAAATGGTCATGTTATACAGTATAGATAAAAAAAATGTCCCATCGCTTTTTCGGCCTTCACTCAAACGTTTCGTTCTCAGTCACTTCTTTACCGATTTGGCTCAAATTTTCAGCAAAAATTCACAACATGGTTGGCTAAATATTCTGCAAGTGTGGTGCCAAAATTCCGACTCATACTGGTTTTATTACCCGAAAACTAGGAATGAGGGTGGTCCACGCAAATTTATTTTTTTTCCGTAATACAAGGAGTACAGGCCTGAAACTTGCAGGAATGATTGGTGTTGCTATTGGGCATAACATACTAAGCGGGCAGCCCTGTAGCTCAAAGGGCACTAAAATGGGGGAATTTCATAAACATGAGTGAAAATCCCATAGTTAAGAAATCTGCACCTTCTAGAATCAAACCACTGAATCTGTTGTTAATCAACATAGATTGTGGCAGGAAGTTCGACAAATAAATGAACCTGATATTTAAGCTCTGTTCCACACCATAGTAACCATCCCTGCAGCGTTTTTTGAAAATTTAAAATCTTTAGAATCGTCATTTTGCCGGTTTTACGAAGAAAAGTCATATTTCGTCATGTTTTTGAAATTCCCCCATTTTAGTGCCCTTTTGAGCTACAGGGCTGCCCGCTTAGTATGTTATGCCCAATAGCAACACCAATCATTCCTGCAAGTTTCAGGCCTGTATTACCTTGTACCTCCTTGTATTACCGAAAAAAAATAAATTTGTGTGGACCACCCTCATTCCTAGTTTTCGGGTCATAAAACCAGGATGAGTCGGAATTTTGGCACCACACTTGCAGAATATTTAGCCAACCATGTTGTTAATTTTTGCTGAAAATTTGAGCCAAATCGGTAAAGAATTGACTGAGAACGAAACGTTTGAGTGAAGGCCGAAATAGCGATGGGACATTTTTTTTATCTATACTGTATATTATTTGAAACCCTTCATCTGACGAGTCTAATGATCACTACATCAGCATAGGACACGCCCCCGGGGGCCTGTTTTCCAAATATAAAAGTAACCCTAGGGGACGCATCAGTATAGGCACGCTCTGGAGGGCCTGTTTTCCAAATATAAAAGTACCCCTAGGGGACGCATCAGTGTAGGCACGCTCGGAGGGTCTGTTTTCCAAATATAAAAGTACCCCTAGGGGACGCATCAGTGTAGGCACGCTCCGGAGGGCCTGTTTTCCAAATATAAAAGTACCCCTAGGGGACGCATCAGTATAGGCACGCTCTGGAGGGCCTGTTTTCCAAATATAAAAATACGCCTAGGGGTACGCATCACTATACTGATGCGTCCCCTAGGGGTACTTATCACTATACTGATGCGTCCCATAGGGGTACTTTTGTTCTGGGACCTAGATCGGTAGTAACCAGAGAACTACTTAGTTTTAGTAGAAGGGAACTAAAGCTGGTGGTTGGTTGGTTAACCGGACACAGTAGTAACCTTAATAAGCATCTTAGCATTATGGGCCTGGTGGATGATCCAACATGCTCCTTCTGCTCAGAAGAAGAGGAAACGCCTGAACATTTGGTCACACAATGTGACGCAATGGCTGGGCGTAGGTATAGGATCCTGGGGCGAAGGTATTTGACCACCCAGGAGCTGAGTGAATTATCTGTTAGGGACCTCCTGAGGCTGATTAAAGCCTCGGGTAGGTGGTAAGTTCGACTTGTTCGATTTCATCTATACGGGGCATCGAAATGGACCCTCGGGTCTGATCGTAGGGTCGTATGGTCGACCCCCCCCGTCACATCGAATCGAATCGAATCGGGGTACTTTTATGTTTTTAAAACAGTCCCTCTGGAGCGTGCCCTATACGCATCCCCATAGGGGTGCTTTTATGTTTTTAAAATTGGCCCTCTGGAGCGTGCCCTATACCGATGCGTCCCCTAGGGGTACTTTTATGTTTTTAAACCAGGCCCTCCAGAGCGTGCCTATACTCATGCGTCTCTAGGAGTACTTTTATATTTGGCAAAACAGGCCTCCGGGGGCGTGCCCTATGCTGATTTAGTGATCATTAGAGTCGTCAGGCGAAGGGCTTTCAAATGATATATAACATGACCATTTTGGACGATTTTGGAATTTTGCCAAAAAATAATCGATAATCGATATTTATCGATAAAACTTGTTAATTTATAATAAGTTATGATCATTAAAAGTATTAATTTTTATCTGGGGATGGTTCCTGATTTTTCGCCCGGAAACTATACATTTACCTTACCCACATCTATAACTAATAATTGTACATGTACCAAAAAACCTTTATTTACTGCCTGACTAAGGTATTGTTAGTTAAGTTCAGTAGCGTATCCAGGATTTCGGAAAGGGGGTGTAAAATTTTGAAAGTACCTGGTTGGGCCGCTGCCCAACCAGGGTGAGAAAATTTAGCAAAATTTGCCTTCAAAAACGCGTTAAAAACACATTCCAGCGTTAAAACTCACAGAAATTACAAGTTTTAGTAGTTTAAAGTGGCCAGGATGAGAAATTTTTGAAAATTTAGCCTTCAAAAACGCATTTAAAAGGCATTCTGAGCACAATGGACAGTTTTGGTACATAATTCATTAGTTTCGCATATTTTTGACAGACTTTCTCTTCCTACCTCCACCGCAAAGGGGGTATAGGTGTACCTACCCTACACCCCCTGGATACGCCACTGGTTAAGTCTTGATTAAGTGCCTTAGAACCAGGGATGTGAGGTGTGTTTTTTCCAGTGTTTTTTCCGTTTTTTTTCAAAAAAACGGTTTTTTTCTGAGGGTCGGAAAAAAACTCAAGCTAAAAATAGCCAACTTATGTCACTTGCCAGTTAAAAAATGTGCATTTGAGACGTATAATAGGGTAGACTGACTTCAAACTGTTAGAAAAACAACAGAATATATTGTACCAAATTTGGCAATCTAAAACAAAAAGGCAAACTGTTGTAAGCAGATTTGCATATAGCGTTTATTGATGGAGCCTGTCAGGGATTGTGTCATGCCCGTTTCGTGATTTATATCTATGTAAGACGGGTATTTCTGTTCTGAAAAGACTCAGGAAGGCGCTAGAAAGCGGTAGGAATCACAAAACGAGGCTAGTATACTCAGAACTTGAGCAGGAGTTTTTTTCCCGATTTTGGAAAAAAGCGAAAAAAATTGAAAAAAAAACAGACCAAGGTTTTTCAGAAAAATATCGATCCCTGTTTAGAACGCTGGTCGCTGGTACTGTACTGCAGTCATACGCATGTACAAATTTCATAACACTTGTAGAAACAAAGTTACCCAGTCTTTAAAACAGTCAAAGCCAAAAGTTTTGCCACATTTCTCAGTGACATTGGTGGACAGTTGGACCTCTGGATCGGGGTTAGCGTCATCGCAATACTGCATGCCTTGCTGTTGTTAGCAGAGCAAGTCTACAAACTGATCTGTAACAGTTTCAAGGTTAATGTCGTGTCGCCATAAGCTTTTGGAAACTTCTCAATATATGACCAACACTTATGCAGAAAAATGATAAATTGCTAATAACTTATATGGTATTAGGTAATTTGTGCACTGAAGTGGCATCATATCCACTAACTTTGCGATGATATATCAGATCAATAGTGCAAAACTTATCTTGTCTGGAATTATATACAGGGTGTGTCAAAAAAAAACAACCCAGCAGATTTTTTGCTGTAGCAACCGCAAATCTCAACCGATTTGAATGAATCCTGCTTTAAATGAAAGATAAATAAATTCTTGAACGATTGGTGTAGCTTTTATTAAGATGCGTTGCTTAGTTCCTGAGATAATTGCTTTCAAATTCAAAACAGAGATTTTGGCAGTGAACAACAGAGATTAAAACAACCCAGCAGATTTTTTTACTTTAGCAACCGCAAATCTCAACCGATTTCAGTGAGTCCTATTTTATATGAAAGATAAATTAATTCTTGTAAGATTGGTAAGCTTTTATTAAGATAAGATGCTTAGTTCCTGAGATATTTGCACTCAAAACAGATTTTGGCAATGAACAAGAGCGATTTTTATTATTCTGTTGCACTTCATAATAAAACCGATTCCTACTGCTCAGGGCTAACGTAACGAGGTTTTTCTGGTGCCACACATGCTTGGTTACTTCATTTGTAAAAGTCTTGTTGCCCCTCAGCAGTAGGAATCCGTTTTGTTGTGAAGTGCAACGGAATCGCTCTTGTTCACTACCAAAATCTCTGTTTTTAGTTTGAAGGAAAATATCTCAGGAACTAAGCATCGTATCTTAATAGGGCCTTCACCAATCTTTCAAGAATTTATTCGTCTTTCATTTAAAGCAGGATTCATTCAAATAGGTTGAGATTTGCGGTTGCTACAGCAAAAACTCTGCTGGGTTGTTTTTTTTTGACACACCCTG
>JASANB010004544.1:0-17358 GCA_030248155.1 Sabatieria punctata | reverse complement strand
TTTGTGTTAGAAGGAAAAAATTTTTTTCCGACCTATTTGGCGGGCCATAACTCGGCTGGTACCCCCCCTAGAGGCGCTTTTTTTTTTCATAACTTTGTAGCGCTTTTTAAAAGCTTCATTTTGGTATAGGATATGCTACGATTGCTGGTGGCCAATCGAGTGAAAATTGGCCTCAAATGTCACCAACTCGAAAAATTCGCATGTTTCACTATAGACATAATTTTCCAAATCGAATTTCTGACTTAATAAACGGAGTTGAGCTTTGAAAATTTGGGTTTCCAGAGTACTTTCAGTGTGCTTGCGGAATATTTAGTGGATTTAGAATTTCGAGGAAAAAAATTTTTTTCGACCTCTTTGGCGGGCCATAACTGGGCCGGAAACCCCCCTAGAGGCGCTTTTTTATTTCATAACTTTATAGCGCTTTTTATAAGCTTCATTTTGGCATAGAATATGCTTCGATTTCCCGTGGCCATTCCGGTGACAATTGGCCTCATAGGTTATAAACTCGAAAAATTCCCTCATTTGGAAGGCCAAATTTTTATGAGTTCTCAACATTTGAGGCCAATTGTCACCGGAATGACCACGAGCAATCGAAGCATATTCTATATCAAAATGAAGCTTATAAAAAGCGCCATAAAGTTATGAAGTAAAAAAGCGCCTCTAAGGGGTTTCCAGCCCAGTTATGGCCCGCCAAAGAGGTCGAAAAAAAATTTTTTTCCTCGAAATTCTAAATCCACTAAATATTCCGAAAGCACACTGAAAGTACTCTCGAAACCCAAATTTTCAAAGCTCAACTCCGTTTATTAAGTCAGAAATTCGATTTGGAAAATTATGTCTATAGTGAAACATGCGAATTTTTCGAGTTGGTGACATTTGAGGCCAATTTTCATTCGATTGGCCACCAGCAATCGTAGCATATTCTATACCAAAATGAAGCTTTTAAAAAGCGCTACAAAGCTATGAAATAAAAAAGCGCCTCTAGGGGGGGTTCCAGCCGAGTTATGGCCCGCCAAAGAGGTCGAAAAAAAATTTTTTTCTTATAACACAAAATTGGACTGCAGATTCTTAAAGTACTCCAAAAGTTACGCAAAAACCCAAATTTTTATCTTCCAACTCCAGCTGGTAGGGTAGAAATTCGAGTTTGAAATTTTGGTCCAATAGTTAAGCGGGCCGATTTTCAGAAGGCTGTATCTCGGGATTGGAGCGTCAAATCCACTAATTCTATGGGGCCAAAAGACAACTCATAAGTATGTATTAGTGTACCAACTTACAGCTCTCTAGCCCAAAGTTTCAATTTTGGGGTCTGAATACCAAGACTCGATCGAATCAGAGACTGACTCTTAAATTGATTTTTTTTAATTTTTGACCCCAACAACTGTGAACGTGGGGTACCATATGGTGCCACTAGCCTAGGTACCGGTACCATATCGTCGCCACAATGGTAAAACGAGCCAAGTAACAAAATGGAAAAAATGGAGTTAAGTGCGAAAAACTATAGCTAAAGCACCTAAAAACGTTTTGGCGAAGGAACGAAGTCAAAATTGGCTCTGTGTCAGGAGATACAGCCATGTAACCAGAGGCATGTGCACGGACATCACCAGATGATCCTGGTAAAATGAGCCAAGTGCTTTGTGCTTTTCCTGTTAGCTGACTTAATTTGACACAACTGACACATGCAGAATGTTTTGCACACCAATTATATACTTGTATTTAAAGTAAAAAATATTTAAACTGATATTGAAGCTAATTCACGAAAATGTAACAAATATTTAAAAGGCGATTTTCTCGATTTCGACTTTCTGTTACTTGGCTCGTTTTACCATAGTGGCGACGATATATGGTGTCGGCAGCACAAAACGTTGTTAAGTGCCTGACCGAAACACACTACAGTATCTAATAAAAATTTCAAAACTCTCTCAAGAAATTATCAAATACTGTGTACATAGTAGAGATGAGAATAGTTACAAAGATTCTGTTTACCAGAGAGATCCTCTTCATCGGGATGCAATGCTTGACAGTCAGCTAAGGCTTGGAATAGCAGATCGACTAAAATATTTTCTCATTATCCTCAAACTTGGATGGGGGTAGCTGCCGGAAAATTAACCGCCATAACTACAATAATCTAAATACGAAATTTTCGAGGTCTTTCCGTTTTGAGGCATACACACGTAAACACGGGGGTCAGGGCTCTGCTCCCCACCCAAGTTAGGTCAAACCCCCCTATCGCCCCGATTTCTCTGGCAAGAATTTTTTCAGCAAATTATATAAAATTTTGTTTTACAATTTCAAACACTAAAATCCCTAAAAATCGCCCGCAAAACGTCGCTTTTTAGCTGTATTAGCGATTTTTGATGATTTTTAATTTAAACCAAAATTGAGCGTTTTATTACCCTATCCTCTCCCCTAGAATTTGAGCTCAGAACCCCCACCCGGGCGGCGCCAGACCCCCAAGGGTTTGTACCCAGTTCCGACATTCCCAGTTCCAACTTTTTTTACATTCGCTGTATTAAAATTGTTAAGCCTAAGCCTGAACCTAAACCTCTAAGCCCAAACCTGAATCTAACCCCTAAGTCTAAGCCCATAAATGTAACAACTCCGGGCCGAACTGGGGGAGTGAGGTAGGCATATATGGGCCGGGGGGTAAGGGGGTATACCCCTCGGCCGGCCATACCCCCTTCCCCCACCCCCTCCGGAAATTTTCGCTTATTTAGGCAAAATAGGCGTTTTTCGGCCATTTTTCGGGGGACCCCCCCCCCCCCCCGAGGTCTCTGGACCCCGTACACCCTCCGGATTTCTCCGGCCCATGTATGGAGGTAGTGGATTTCCACAGGTGCGGGTTGGAGGGAGGTTCCCCCAGAAGGGGATTCAAAATTTCAAAAAGCTTCAAAACGCCAGGAAATGCGATTTTTAGCACGTTTTTTTAAGTCAGGACGCAAAAACCGCAACTTTAAGCTGCCAAATAGCGTTTTAGAGCTAAAAACAAACAAAAAATGACAAAAAGGGCTTCCAACAACATCGATTTCTCTTAAATATCAGCAGTGGAAACGCCAAATTCGGTTTCCAAAGGCTTTTCAAGCAAATTCTAGGCTAAAAATTAGTGATTTCTGAGCCAGTTTGTTAGTGCTGGAGCCACTACTAGTGTAGTACTTGTATTTTTGGGTCGGGGGTCTCTTAACCTGTCTCAGGGAGGGGGTAATCCCCCACCCCCTAGTACATGTATGCCTACTAAGCCCAAGCTTGAACCTAACCCCTAAGCCTAAGTAAGAATCTAAGCACACGCTTTCAGCATTGTTATGTACATAGCAATTCTTGTATATTTTACCAGTCCAGTCTGTATAAAAGAGTGAATGAATATCTTTACCTAAACTTGGAACTGGGAACACGGCACGGTGCCAAGCCCCCTCCCCACCGGCGGATGACCTCTGACCTCTATGTTTGTAGGTGAGAAATCAATTACAGAGAGAAAACTCACGAACAGTCTTGTCGGCAGGGACGAACCGCATTTCAGCAAAGTTCGGCTCCTCCGTAGTTTCAGCTTCTTCCGCCTCTTCACCACCCGCAGCACCATTCTCCGAACCAGCTGGAGCCTGCATGTGGAGCTCTGAAACCGAACCACTCTGCTAGACTTGCTGTCGGTCAGGCGGTACCTTCATCTCTATCCCCCACAGAACAATTGGCCAAATCGTCGGACAGGTCAGCCCAGAATATTTTCGGTCTGCGCCGTTTGCGCTTACCTGCAACTGGCTCGGCCAATCAGCTGAGAGTAGGTGGAATGGACAAAAGAAATCGACGCTTACCACTGGCCCGAGCGTCCACCATCATGTAGAGACACTCGTTTGGGTAGCTGGAGAGATCGCGCGAAATTGCGTGCAGAGAAATGGCTGGGTACTGGAGAGAGAAACCGTGGCCGCTGTCGGAAACCCAGGAAACGCAGCTGAAACCACTCTTTCGGTCCTGTTTCAATTCTTCTCGGGTAATTAGGCAACTGTCGGCATGTGTAACAAGGGGCTCTGCCTGCCTGCCTACACCCCCGAGATCTCCAGACCCGCTCCGAATATTTCTGGTCCATGTATGCTGATTGTGAAGCGATTTTTTACCAATTTGAGACATGAACATCTACGATTTTTAGTAGTTTAGTAGTCTATCTCCTCAACCTAATTTACTTACGCTTTCATCACACATGGCTATACATGGCCGTTGCTGCAGTTTACCGACCTAAAATCGTACAGCGATCAAACACCGCATACATGTAACGGGTCATCCGCCGATGGGGGAGGGGGGTTGGGAGGGTCTGGCGCTGGCCGGGGGGGGGGCTGAGCCGAAAATTTTGGGGGACGGGGTGGGCACTAAAAAACGCTCAAAAATCGAGAAAAATCGCAATTTTTTGGCTAAAAATTGCCAAAAATCGCTAATTTGGGCTGAAATACAGCTAAAAAGTGCTGTTTTGCAGGCGATTTTGGCAATTTTTGTGTGTGAAAGTGTAAAAAATTACAAAAATTTGCTCGAAAATTTAGTTGCCAGAAAAATCGGAGGGGGGTCGGTGAAATCGTTTCGGGGGGGGGGCATCCGGGGGGTCTGGCCTAAGTCGGGTGGGGGGCAGACCCCTCCCCCTGTTACATGTATGAAATACCGTATCCTTAGTGTGGAAACGTTTCCTGAGCATCAATGGACTATAAAAAAGGTAAGTATGGGTTACTGTATCTACCGTATACCAGGTGACGGCATGCTATTTACCATTTTGAAAGTTTTTTGGCTCATTTCTCAGCTTCAGGTTTAGGCTTAGGTTCAAGCTTAAGTTCTAGGCTCAGGCTTAGGTTCTGGGTTCGGCTTACGCTCAAAAGTACTGTAATCCGCGATACGGTAGTTACAGTAACCTATATTTACTGTTTTTCAGTCAATTCATGTTCAAGAAAAGTTTCGAGACCAAGGTTAGGGTGCCTGATCGCTGTGCGATTTTAGATCGCTAAACTGCAGGAATGCCAGGCATACATGGGCCGGGGGGTATACCCCTCCCCCTCGGCCGGCCATACCCCCCTCCGCCACCACCCCCCGGAGGGAGGAAATTTTCGCTTATTTAAGGCAAAATAGGCGTTTTTTGGCCTTTTTTCGGGGGACCCCCTCCCCCCCCCCCGAGGTCTCCAGACCCCCTACGCCCCCTCCGGATTTTTCCGGCCCATGTATGATGCCAGGCAGGGACCAAAAAAATCTACCAAACGTTGCTAGAGGCTGCCAGAAAGCCTCCAACTACGTTTTTAAGCCACAGAAATCAAGTTTTCGCAACTGTCCACCAGGCTACTTACTAGGCACCAAAGCCGGAAAATTTCCGAGATTCTTCTGGCAAAATTTGTGTTGCAGGAAATCCCGGGCCTGGTAAATGTATAGTTTCGGGGCGTAAAATCAGGAACCGACCACAGATTAAAACAAATATTTTAATGATCATAACTAATCACCAATTAATCAATTCTATACAAAATTATCGATTATATTTTTTTGGCAAAATTCCAAAATTTCAAAATCGTCCCAATATATCTAGTCATATTATGTATTATTCGAAAGCCCTTCACCTAAGGAGTCTAATGATCACAATATCAGTTTGTTTTGTTCCCTTTTTGGCAGTTCGTTTGTTTCGTTTTGTCTGTAGCTCCCTGTTGGCGATTTAGCAGCATGTTGTGTGACTAGAGGAGGTACCTTTCAGTAACGTAGACAGTTCCGCTGCCCAGCTCGTCTCTGCCCAGAACGCAGACTGTCTGGGGCTGCTGGAATCGAACGCCTTCAGAGGGCGGCGGTAAGTTGGTCAGGACTACCATAATCAACTGCTACTTTGCTACTACAATAACCGCTGCAGAACAGTATGTATGGAAAGATCCCTCTTCTATTCTGTCATAACAAACAGAGGGAAAGAATTGACGAACGACATGTGTATGTGTAGCTACCCGATTGTAAATGTATATGAATGTTTGCAACAAAGGCAATCAAATCTGGTATTAAACGACTGCTCTCTATTTGCTGATTATTATTTTAGACACCAACAACTAATTACTGGTGGCTATATAAAGTTCTACCCCAGATTATGCGTTCTAGGCTTTGATCAGGGTTGTACCTAAATCGGTGAGCACCCAGAATCTACATCTTTAACAAAGCTGACCGAATATGTTACAAAACAATTGCGCTTGACTTTCAGATTATTTTACATACCAATAACTAATTGCTGTTTGCTACGTGAGATTACGCGCTTGCGTCATATTTTCTTACTTCATAAAATATCAGCCGATTCCCCCCGGCACCACATCTAGAAAACTTATAAAATTCAAACCTAGAGAGACGTACCTTAGCGCGCAAGTGTGGACAACTGCTCTAGCTAGAGAATAAGCACAGTTAGAAAGATTGGTACAGAAACTCCAGGACTTAAGCTTGCTTTAAATCGATCTTCACTATGAAAAAACTGAAAAAAGAACATTTCTACCTCATCTTTTTAAAGAGAGCTACCAATTTTACAATGTGACTAGGCCTACTTTAGACCCATATTTGTGCGCATTCAGTTTTGAAGTTACATCATGCAACAAATTAAAAAAAATGAAAATAATGAAAATGCGCGATTTTGACATCCACTTACTAATTACTACTGTTATTTTAATATATTAATATTAAAATAAAACTATTATTAATAGTGCCATTTTAATAGTATTAAATCTATATTAATATTAAAATAGAGGACCTACTATTATATTAAATTAAATTAAAAATACAAAGAGTGGCTGAATATTAAAATTTATTTTTAATAGTATTTTAATAGCATTTTAATAGTTTGACCTTGTTTGACAATGAAGGAGTTACCTACAATACTAGAATTTAAATCAGAATTTTACCTCAGAAAATGATAAAAATTGAAGGTGTCTGAGACAGCCCTCTGAATCTCAAATCTTGGAAACTGTGTGTGGAACTTTTCTCAGTAATAGGCATGAATGACAAAACGACCTTAATCTACTCAATAACCTACATTGTATGTGACAGTCTTTTCCTGTTAAAAATGTCTCTATAACAACTATTCAGCTGAAGTCATTTTAAAAAGAATGGTCATGAATTTACAGAGAAAAATGCTTCTAAGTTGGATCCCTGATTAAATTTTCAACTTACACTAGCAATTTCAAGCAAAATATGTTGTTTCACCAATTCACTAAAGTGTGTCCAAAACTTTTTAAGTTCATTTTAGAATCTGCTATTAAAATGCTATTAAAATACTATTAAAATTGTTATTTAATAGTATTAATATTAAATCTAAATTAAAACTAACAGGGGACTATTATATTAATATTAAATTAAAATTAAAATCGGCTAGTTCTATTATATTAATATTAAATTAAAATAAAATTTCACTATTAAAATAACAGTACTAATTACTTACTAATTTTGAACAGTTTACCTGATAATGTGGTCCATTCCCGATCCGTTAAAATCTTTAAAGAGGCAGTCAGTCGCTTAGATCTTTCGTGTTTTACTAATAGATAGGCTTGGGTTATAAAATAGCTATTATATGGCTAACTCAATGCCTTTTCCTTGACTCATATCGCTCTTTATCGTCACTTTGTACTTCTATGCTACTGTACATGTGTATGTCTGGGAATAAACTTACTTACTTACTTACTTACGCGCGCGCGCGCGCGCGCGCGCGCGCGCGCGCGCGCGCGCGCGCGCGCGCGCGCGCGCGCGCGCGCGCGCGCGCGCGCGCGCGCGCGCGCGCGCGCGCGCGCGCGCGCGCGCGCGCGCGCGCGCGCGCGCGCGCGCTTTATTTTTATTAGCCAATCACTAAATATATAAAACCCTAAATATAAAATATAATTAATTTTTTTATATTCTGAATACAATCGTATACACACACAGGCACGTACGCACCTACATAGCAACCTACGTTAAAGACAGGGTTGTGAGGTGTTTTCTTTTCCGGTGTTTTTTTCCGTTTTTTTTTCAGAAAAAAACGGTTTTTTTCCTAAGGGTCGGAAAAAACATAAATCGCGGAAAAAACTCAAGCTAAAAATAGCTAATTAATGTCATTTTTCTAACCAAAAATGGACTTTCGCGATGTATAATAGGCCATACTGACTCAAAACTGTTAGAAAAACAACAGAAAAGACCAAATTTGGCATGATAAAACAAAAATGCAAACTGCTGTAAGAAAATTTCCATATAGGGTTTATTGATGAAGCCTGTCAGGGACTGTTTCATGCCTGCTTCGTTATTTATATCTATGTAACACGTGTATTTCTGGTCTGAAAAGACTGAAGAAGGCGCTAGAAAGCGTTAGGAATCATAAAACTAGTCTAGGATACTCAGAACTTGGGCTGGAGTTTTTTCCGCGATTTAGGAAAAAAACCGAAAAAAAAACCGGAAAAAAACTGGAAAAAACAGGCCGAGGTTTTTTCGGAAAAATATACAACCCTGGTTAAGGATAGTGAGTTCGCTAGAATACACTTTTGCAATTTCTTTGACAAAAGGAAAGATATGCATCAAGTAATCCAGAAAATGGGGCAACCAAAACAGCTCTCTCTAAATTTTGGACCATCTACCAACTTTCAGGCCAGTCTTGGTCAATGAGGGACATTGAACCCAACAAATGAGCAAAAATGTCTCTCTTCAACATTTACACCAACCAATCAGTCTGCATTAAGGTTTTGTCCATTAACTTTTTTGCCTGAACACAGACTCAGTAGCTGGCTCAACTTTATTCTGCCATACCCATTTAGGGTGCTGTGTTGCCGGTACTGCATCACAAAGATGGCTTTTTTAAACCAGTTAAGTTTCTTTAAGCTACAGTAGTACACCCTGATAAGTTTCTAGTACAGTGGGAAAATATCGAAATTTTTAAAACATATTAATATAACTATACCTATATGTTTTTCGCCAATCAAACATATAAATAACACATATAGTTATATGTTTCTGAAAATTGAATATGCACATATTTTTAAACATAAAACATATTTGTGTAAAAGTCGCTTATTCACATATATTTTGTCTTAATTTTCGATAATTCAAACTTGAGATTCTGAATTTCCTGTTTAAAACAGTTTGCAACAATTTAGATAGCACACTCAGATTCAATAAGTTCAAGCAAAAGTCAGATTTTGGAAAAGTTTACTGTCAAACAGCAACCAAAAGTCTTGAAATCATGAATTCCTATAGCAAAAATATGTATATGTTTCCAGAAACATATTGGCCTCAAAACATATAAATACAAAACATATTTGACATGCAAACATATTGAGAAACATAAACATATATGTTTTCCCAAAAACAAACATATTTATGTTTTAAAACATATACATAAAACATATATGTTTCCCACAGTAATACGCATTCACAATTTTGTGTATGTCTGTCGCGCTGAAAATGCAATTTGATGAGTGAGTAATACCTTGAAATTTAGTTACTTAGGGCCATTTTAACGTTTTATGAGGCACCTATGTACTCCAGAAAAAGCTTCTAAATTCTAGAATTCTGTTGCATATTTTAGTGATTTTTGCTATTAAAATAAACATTCATATACATACACACTTTGGGCATACATGTAACCGTCATCCGCCGAAGGGGGAGGGGGTTGGGGTCTTGGCCCAAATTCTAGGCCCTAGGGAGGGGTGGGCACTAAAAACGCTCAAAAATCGCAAAAACATCGAAATCGAATCTAAATTTGGGCTAAGAATAGTCAAAAACCGCTACGGGTAATTTGGGGTCAATTACAAGTAAAAATTATTGTTTTACAGGCGATTTTGGCAATTTTTGTGTTTGACATTGTAAAAAAATCGCAAAAATTTGCTCAAAAAATTACTTGCAAGAAAATCGTGAGTGAGGGGATCGGAAAAATCGTCTGGGGTCCAAGTCGGGGTGGGGCAGACCCCGCAGACACCCTTGGTTTTGAGCACTGGTTATGTATCGAAATTTTCCGTGCGTATATGTGTGTGCGATGTGTACGTATGTATACAGACATTTCAAAAAATGATGTGTAATTTTGTGTATAGTAAATGTGTATACACAAACAACAGTACAGTACTTGGCATAGTGTACTGTAAGTAGGTGGTGTTAGCCAAAAGTCCCACCCAGAATTCCCACAGATTACTTGCCTGCTTGCTGGAATCGGATTTAATACATGAAATAAGTTCATAAAATTTAATTAATTGTAATTGAAATTCGCATAATTGCCCCGTTTTTAATTTCAATTCAATTAATTTAATTTAATTGAAATTAAAAACTGAGTCCATAATTTAATTGTTATTGATTTGAAATTCAAATTCCATAATTTTACAACACTATTAAAACTGTTTTTGCAAGTTTCTAAAAACTACCAAGCCAAGTCAGCAAGCAGGTACATACGTACTTGACTTGACCTACCACCGTACTTCATTTGGCATATATATATATGTCAGACCATTCGCGAAAAATACAGGCCTTCAGTGAGACAACAACCATCGAGAGATGATAATCTCTGGAATGGAACGGTGGAATGGAATGATCATGATAATCGCTGGAATGAAATGGATATCACTGGAATGGCTAATTAGGGGCGGTCCATAAACGACGTCGTTCCAGAGGGGGCAGGGGAGTCGGCTGAAATGCGACAATAGGCAACGCATCAGGAGGGGAGGGGAGCGGTTAAAGAAACGATGTCACTTTTTTCGGAATTTGATGGAACAGTTATTGTATTATTTTCAATTTATGTACATTCTTTCTGTCAAAGGTTTCTACATACAGAAAAGCTTCCCAGAGTGGTTGTAGGGAATAATTAAACTGATTGTGCAGTAGGGCAAAAAACATGACAGTACTGTATGTCCTGCAATTTTATCGGGGGGGGGACCAAAAATGACGTTGGCTAGGGGAGTGGCCCCAGAAATGACACAACGAAAGAAGGGAGGGGAGGGGTATGTATGGCATATGGACCATATATGGTGCCGGTACAGCCGGCACAGTTGGTGTAGTGGTTTAGGCCGCAAAGCCACTGAGCGCGACGTCGTGCGCTCATCCACTCGGCGGGGCAAGTTTCTTGCCCCAAAGAGTTTACAATGTAGTTGGTCATCGGCACAAAGCCCCACTGAAAGCTGGTTACAGCGAGTCGGTATAAATGGGAACCGACTGGATCTGCCGTTGTACCGAAAGCCTGTGGTGGTACATACCATAAATGGTACCGGTACCATATATGGTGCTACCTTAAACGTCGTTAAGTGCCAACTGTATTACGATAATAGATATTCAAACAACGTGAAACTTCTTCGGATGCTGGCCATGCCTAATATACTTGGTTGTTTGTTGAAGTTTATACCAACCAGTAAAGCAGAACTAAACCACTACCAGATCTGAAAGAGTTAAAATCGTTCAGCACGCCTTGAGGCAGTGTCCTTCCATAGTACATGCACATGCACCTGCAAAAGCAGTAGTTGTTCAAGAATTCTGGAATTCTGCTTTTTGTTGGAAAGGAAATGGCATATACTACGTTACAAACTCAATCAAAACGTTATAGTACTCAAGACAAAAAATGTGGAATATTTCTGTTCCAAGTTGGCAATATATTTTCTGGTGTTATACACTGTATTTTGAACTGCGCCACTTTTTTCTCCATTACACTTTTTGGAAACTTTCTGATTGGTTTACCATTTCTTTCCTGCCCCATATTGTGTTGTGTGTAGTATTTAAGCTTGCAGTTCTGTACTGTACATTACACTGTACATTACATTCTGTACACTATATGAACCGGCACTGCCATTGCACCTAATGGCAGCAAAGGGGAGGGTTGTTTGTAGACAGGGCTACCCCACTGAAGGGCTCTGAAAAGAGCGAGGGGTGTCCTGAGCTGTCCGAAAGGACAGTGAAACAAACAAACAAACAAACATACGTACTTTTCAAATTTTGTCAAGCAAAGTTAGCGCCAAGTTCAACCATGAAAGCTTATCCTAAACATATACGCTGTTATCCGAATAAAAGTTTTTGTCTACGCCTATTTCGTTGGGGTAGTGAGTGACCCAAATTTTCGCATACAGTCTAGTAAACGTTTGGAGGGTGCATTTAGAGCCGTTTCATTCCAGCGATTATCATGGCCGTTCCATTCCATTCCAGCGTTCCAGTCCAGCGATTATCATCTTCCCCACCAACGACAGACAACATTCGATTCGAATAAATTCGAATTTTTGCTCGATTCGATTGTTGTGATGCCAAATTATTATGGGCAGTTGGTATTCGTCTGAGAAGCAGTCATCTGACCAATCTGAAAATCGCCAGTTAACTGCCGCAGAGTTCAAATCTCTGGTTTGGCGCCCTGGCCCGGGACCTTTCGGATACGGTAGTCATTAATTAACACATAAATAGGTAATATACGCAATTTTATATAGGCGATCCGAACGACCCGGTAGTAACGTTAGAAGAGGACAAGAACGTGATTGCAAAGCGTCTGGAGAAGAAAGCCTCCTTTGGACCTTGTTACGAGCCGTGGAGAGGTCACTTGTTTTGCTCTTTGTCTCCTGATCAATAACAGCAGTGAGCTGATTTTAATTTGTAGCTTGGGGAGATTGCGGCAAACTCTACCCATACGCCTACTTTTGGAGATGCTCAGATTACACCAAGACTATGAACGACTGCTTCCTTAAATGGTAGGCCAGATTGACTTACCGTATTCTTTTGCTATTCATTCCTTCTCTTCTCATCTAAAAATGTTGTTTGTTCTTTCGGACAGCTCTATGTAGAACGAAAAATATGCCAAACGACCTTGATTTTAGCCAAAACTCAGGCTTTTGGCTTTCCGTCCCCTCAGGCCCCGTATATATGGTGTCGGTACCATAAACGGCGTTAAATGGCTGACTGTATTAGAGCATTTCGATTGAGTGCCCTGCCTACAAACATCCGTCCCTTTGTTGTCATGAGGTGCTTAGGCAAGTTCCGTTCTAAGTTGCCTGGCGGCTGACGCAGACTGCCCAGACCCCCTGTCAGGTTTTTAGTACCGAACCCCCTTTCCTAGAATTTGGGCTCAGACCCCTCGACCGGCGCCAAACCACGACCACCCTTTAGCGATGACCTGTTTCCTGTATGTTAAAAATCGCTATTTTAAGCTGTCAGATAGCGTTTTAGAGCTAAAAACAAGCAAGAATTATTGAGAGGGCCTCAAAAACATTGATTTGTCTTAAATATCGGCAGCGGAAGCAGCAAATTCCGTTACCTAAGGCCTTCAAGCGAGTTTTAACCTAATTAGTTATTTCTGAGCCTGTTTTTACTACTGGAGACACTTCTAGACTTATTTTTCGTTAAAATAGGGTATTCTGAGCTCATTTACACCTAATCTAGCTAGGCAGACTTTTATCATAATTTCCTACACAGAATTCTTCCTAAAAATTCCTGACTGGGTAGCGGCAGCCTGAGGGTAGGGCCCGACCGGATACAAATTTCTACCGGATCCGGATCCGGATATGCCCATATCCGGCCGGATCCGGATCCGGATATGCTGGATATGATTGATCAACTTAAAATTTTTTACAATGCAATAAACCACATACAGGGTGTCTCAAAAATGATCACATTTCTTTTTACTGCCACTTCTGCAAATTTTGACCAAATAGGCCGAAATTTGGACTATAGGTGCCAAAATTCGGGGGATTTTATGTGTTGAAGTTTGGTGCACTAGGCTTGACTAATTCTCGAGAAATTTAAAAAAAAGTGAAATTTGGTAATTTCAATAGCGAAAGCCGGTCAACCGTGGCTCAACCAGAGATCTAAGAATTTAATACTTCCTTTTGCAAAATCCTGAGCAAGCCAATAAGTAAGGGGAAGACAAATAGGGACATATTGTTCGGGTAAAAAGGGTTTACGAGAAGCCATACTCTAAGTGGCAAAGATAAACCACCAGTGATGTACAATGTATGTGCAAAGCGATTCCGCACTCTGGTGATATTTTGAGAGTGGGTTTTTAGCATTTTGTGCAGTTAAATAGCGAAAAATATCCTAAAATGACTGTAACTAATCTAATTTTATGTTCAAATACGTAAAAAATCACGTTTTCTCATCTGTGACTGATATCCGGCATATCCGGCAGGTAATATCCGGATCCGGTACCGGATCCGGATATGGCCATATCCGGCCGGATCCGGATCCGGATATCCGGTCGGGCCCTACCTGAGGGGGTAGGTCATGGACCGGGGGGTCGTAACCCCCTCAGGCCCCTTTTTGTCCATGTCTGCTTATGCCCCTACATTTAAGAGGCTCGCTGTCTTTCAGTTACAAAGACCCTAAATTCGTGCAGGAAGTAACCGAAGAGTACATCGAAGATCGGTCAACCTACCGTCGTTTTGGCAAGCAGCGACACGAAATTCGACAGGATAAATACCGTGCCTGGAAGAAGGAACACCCTGAGACCGACTAGACTTTCTCTCTACCTCAGTTTCTCTCGCTAGATACTGTAAAAAATGGGCCGTCACTGCGATATCTGCGATGTCTATCTGCCCAGCGACCAAATGGCGCGACAACATGAGCAAGGGAAAAAGCACCAGAACCTGTTGGCAGTGAAGCAAAAGCGCCAAGAATTGGCTGAGCGTTCGGTCTACTTATTCGGATTTCCCGCCTTTTCTATCACCGCCGCTCAGCTGGCCGCCTATTTCGGCGCCGAATTCGGCGCTGTGGCGCCCAAAGTCTCACTTGACGCCGCCAAGGGAACGTTCGCTATTGTCCAATTCAAGGAGGCTTCCACGGCCGCTTTGGTTCTCAAGTGTGGCAAGTTCAAGATCGGAGCTCATGGAGTGAAAGTAACCGAACGAAAGGTGGCGCCTCTGCAGCGAAACAAACTTGAAGCAGAAGAAGAAATGGATCCCGGTGACCAAATGGCCACCAAGTTGGCCGAGGTGTTGGCTCAACAAAGCAGTGCCACGGATCAATTTTTGGCTGTCTACAATTGTCTCAAGCTTTCTGAGGCTGAGGTGGAAGAAAGGCTTCAAGTAGCCTCAAAGCTACAAGCTGCATTGGAGCCTTTTCTCCCAATGGGAGCTACCGTAACTGTAGTGGGTTCTGGCCTCACAGGTCTCGGTCAAACAGGCAGTGATCTCGACTTGACAGTGCTAATTTCCGGAGTGGAAGAAGTACCAAGTTCCAACTCTCTTACCATCCGTTCTGCAGCCTTTTTGCTCGGCTGTGATGTGTCCGAACTTCGAGAGGACAATCGGGTTACGGTAGCAGAGTTTGGACAACTTTCCGCTCAGGACCGCATCCGGCTCTTGTCCCGCATTTTGAATTTGGCGCGCAAACTGGCCCATCTCCCGGTGCCGGAGCACAAGGTGGTCAGAGGGCGACGGGTGCCGCTGGTGCAGTTTGTCTGGGACAAGAGACTCAGATGTGACCTGGCCTTCAACAATCGACTCAGCCTCAATAACAGTCAGTGGCTGAGGTTGATTGCAGAACGGGAGCCAAGATTTGTGCCGCTGGTGTTTGTGGTTCGCTGTTGGGCCAGGGTTCATGGACTGACAGGGTCGGAGAGACATCTGTTAGGCAATTATGCCTTGACATTGATGGTTGTGGCGTTTCTGCAGTCAAAAGGGGTTCTTCCTCCTGTTAAGCAGTCAGTGATGGAAGGGGAGGAGCTTCCTGAGAGCCGAGTGATGGACAGTTGGGAGTGCGCGTTTCCGACCTATTGGGTGGCGCAGAGTGAAGATTCGTTAGAAGCGTTGCTAGAGGTGAGTTTGACCTGTTCAGAATTTAGATGCTCCATGTGTTCTGGAGCCATTTCTTGACTGTTTCTAGGTTTGTGCTGCGGTTTTCTCCCGTTTTACAGTTAGTTCTTACTAAAATTGCTTTAAATTGTTTGAACATAAAGGTAAGATTTTAGGTATACATGTTTTCGGCACGTTTTCTAACGTAGTTAGTTTTCGACCAATTTTTGTACTATTTCTCACACAAAGATAGCTAAAAATATTAGTTGTAAAAAGCGGTTTTATCTGTATTTGAACGCTGCTTAGCGTTTTAGCATGAAGTTACGGATTTTAAGTGACCCTACCTTCCCCCAAACATGGGCTAGTATTCCGGCTGATGGGTGGTAAATTTTCAAATCGTGAGGGGGTAGCAACGTCTGAGGGAGGGTTGAGCAGGGCTGTTTGTTTTCCGGAAAAAAACTCAAGCCGGTTTTTTCCGGTTTTTTTCCTGTTTTTTTTCGGTTTTTTTTCCAAAAGTTATTTTCCGAGATGACAGAAAAAATTTTTTAACAATCGCTTTTTATTGCAGAAATCAACGAAATAGCGTGAGTCTTATTATAAAATGCACTAATTTCATGTTTTAGTGTAGTAATTTGATTTTAAAACATCAAAAATACAATAATAAAAGTTTCCTGAAAATGGTACCGGTATTTTTTGCGAAAAACAGCTAAGTTATGCCATGGAAATGCTCGTAAGGCTTCTATTAACGTAAATTCAAAGCGTTGGAAGCGAATTTAACCAGTTATCGCGTCTATTTCCTTTAAAAACTTACTTGAGTTTTTTCCGCATTTTAGTTTTTTTCCGAGCCCCTAGGAAAAAAACCGACCCAACAGCCCTGGGGTTGAGGATATAGGTAAGCCAAAAGTCCGATTTTTTTACTAAAATCAAGGTTTCCCGGCTTATTTTTCGCAAAAATAGGTTAAAATATATTATTCTGAGCTGATTTACATGGGGACCCTACCCCCCATATCTCCAGACCCCCTCCGGATTTACGGCCTGGTTTCTTTTGTCCCATACCAGACATGGGGAAAGGGGGGCTGAGTGGGTTGGCCCCCCCTCAGTCTCTGACCTCCCCCCCTCAGCCGGCCGCTATCATCCCCTCAGGAATTGTTCGGAAAAATTTAGTATAGAAAATTATGATAAAAATATGCCTGGATTAGGTGTAAACGCGCTCAGAAAAGCTTATTTTGGCTTATTTTAATGAAAAATAAGCAAAAAACCCTTGATTTTAGTAAAAATCGGACTTTTTGGCTTACCACCCCTCAGCCCCCCTCAGGCGCTCCTACCCCGCTCAGCCCCCCTCAGGAATTTAAAATTCTACCCCGCTCAGCCGAAATGCTAGCCCATGTCTGTATGGACGTAGAATTTTCAATCCCTGAGGAGCGCTTGAGGGAATACTAAGCCAAAACGTCCGATTTTTTCTATAATCAAGGTTTTTTGGGTTATTTCTCGTTAAAATAGGTTAAAATATGCTATTCTGAGAGCTCATTTACACCTATTTTAGGATGTTTGTTAGTGCTAGAGCGGCCACTAGTGCTCCTAACCGGGGGAACACCGCGAGTAATTAATTTTCAGCCATTTTTTGTATTTTTTAGAATTTCCGGAAGTAAAATTTCTAAAATCGCCTTCTACAAGGAGCAATCCCACCCCATACATG